>CAUYTI010106481.1:0-18816 GCA_963575145.1 Galago senegalensis | reverse complement strand
TGGTCCCAGCTACTTGGGAGGCGGAGGCAAGAGACTCGCTTGAGCCCAGGAGTTGGAGGTTGCTGTGAGCTGTAATGCCATGGCACTCTACCCAGGGGGACAGCTTGAGGCTCTGTCTCAAAAAAAAAAAAAAAAATCAGTTGGGAAATTAAGCATTCTTTCGTACCTAGGCAGAAATAAAAATAGACCTAGATTTTTTTCAACAGTCAGATCATTGCCTATCAAAACTTAAGGGGTGGCAACTAGGGTTTGGTCATAAGTAAATTCATTACCTTAACCTATATTTATTTTATAAAGGAAGAAATAAAATAAGCATTCAATTCAGAGGTTTAAAAGAATAGCACTAAGAAAAGATGAGGGAAGAAAATAGAAGCGGTAATATCCCAAAATAGTTTTTATAACAATGGTTCTCAACCTTCCTAATGCCTTGGCCCTTTAATACAGTTCCTGTGGGTTGAGAACCACTGTTTTGTAAGAAGAAAAAGAAATACAAGTTGAGGTCCCTAATTCAAAAATCTCAAATCCAAAATGCTCCATGCTGAAACTTCCTGAGTACCAGTATGATGCTGAAAGGAAATGATCATTGGAGCATTTCAGAATTCAGATTTTTGGATTTGGGTACTCATTTATTAAGTATAATGCAAAATATTCCAAAATCCCAACATATCCGACATCTGAAACACTCTAGTCCCAAGCAGTTGGATAAGGGTACTCAGCCTGTAATGAAATACACAAAAAGAAGATATAAACAATTGTAGGAAATAATTTAAATTGAGACCGACCACTGTTATACACAATGAATTTGAAAATTTTGATAAAATTGACTTTTTAAATTGAGGCTGAGGGCCTGAAGTACTTGTGAACAAGTATTTCTGTTAAGTATGTAAAATACTACAAAACAAACCTTCATAAAATTTACCATGATAAAAGGAGGCATAAATCAGTGGAGAATAGAAGGATTATTAGATATTAGAATTTTGAAAAATGTCAAGTTTAGATGCTTCCTTGAACTTTTTAAAGTTATCAAAGAATTATCTCCTGAAACTGTTTTTAGGCCCAGGTAATTTCTTGGGTAACTATTTCAAATGTTATAAAAGGATTGAAAATTATGCTGAACATAAACTGTTTTGGAACAATTTCTTTTGTGAAGCTAATGAAATCCAAAGGGAGCTCAATAAAACTACAGACAATTCTTACTAATGAATGTAATGCAATAATAATAAAATCCCAGTTAGAATAATAGCAAATTCAATTTGACAGTATAAGAATAATAACACTCAAGAACATGTGGAGTTTCTCTCACGAATTCAATTTAGGAAATACATCAGTATAGCTAATGTATTTATAGTTTAGATAATATTAAATCTGTGTGATTCCTAAGTAGATAGTGAAAGTACATAGACTGCGGTTGACACTCCTTTTTGATGAGAACTTTGAGAATAATGTAATAAAGTCCCTACTTTGGTAAGTATTTCAGGCTCACAGCTAGTAAACCTTTAACTGTGTTTCATTAATGCTGTTACCACTAAAATCCAGAGGGGACTACTCAGCTCATTATTCCTTATGCTACTTTGGGAGTTTGAGTCAGTGAATTAAGATACAACTATTGGAAAGGAGGAAAGAAATATACTATTTGTAGATAATATAGGATCTACTTAGAACACTAAAAGTAAAGTAGTTAGATGCAAAGAAAAATATACAAAAATGATTACAGTTTTTGGATATTATGATTAAATATATTAGAAACCTATGGCCAGTTTATAGATAGTCCCAGGACAAGAATAAATAACCAAAATAACCTCTCGTAAAAATTTACTATGATAAAGGAGGCATCACATATCTGTGAAGAGAGGAAAGATTATTAGATGATATTAGGATTTTGAAAAATGAGAAGTTTGGGGTGGCGCCTGTGGCTCAGTGAGTAGGGCACTGGTCCCATACACCAAGGGTGGCGGGATCAAACCCAGCCCCGGCCAAACTGCAACAGAAAATAGCTGGGCAATGTGGCAGGCACCTGTGGTCCCAGCTACTCAGGAGGCTGAGGCAAGAGAATTGCATAAGCCCAGGAGTTGGAGGTTTCTGTGAGCTGTGACACCACGGCACTCTACTAAGGACGACAAAGTGAGACTCTGTCTCTAAAAAAAAAAAAAAGACAAGTTTAGATGCTTCCTTGCCTGTATTAAGATTGCAAGAAGATTTAAAGGATTAAAAAAATAATAATGGAAAATATGCAATTGGAAGTATTACAAGTACTGGAAGAAATTATAAAATAAATGGTAAAATGTATTCTAAAATGACTGAATTTCTCCTAAAACATAAGTATAAACACAACAGTTGGGAAAAAAATACTATCAATAAGCAGATATGATGAAATTAGGAGAGGCAGCATACAAACACCACTGAAGAGTCAGACTGCATGGATTGGAGCCCAGAATTTTGAGCAGGTTGCAATGGTCCTGGTTAAACACTCTGTGCCTCACTTTCCTCATGTGTAAAGTCTCATAGGAGTATTGAGAAGATTAACTTGTAAATATATGTCTGGTTCATATTAAATGCTCAATAGATGGTAACTGCTAGCCCTTATTTGTTGAAAGTAATTCACACAGACCAAGAAAGAAAACTAAGGTAACCCTCCTTCCAGTTAAAGGATGAAAGAAACAAAAAAATTGCTGAGTACCAGTGATAATCACAAATTTTAAATAATTAGACCCCGTCAGTGCTAGTGGGGCTGTAATGAAAAGAATGTTTCACATAGGAGTATAAAGTAGTATTATGTTTGGAAAGAAGCTTATTCTTATATTTCCATTCACTAATTTCACTTCTGTGAATATGCCTAAAGAAGAATGACTCCTAAACATGGAAAAATATTTGCATTACAAATTATTTCAATTGGAATTATTTATAATAATGAAAAATTAGAAATGATCCAAATATCCAATAGAAGAGAAATACTTAAATTATAATAAATCTACTTGAAATACTATACTGGGCTGTCATTTAAAAGGAATTTTTGAAGGGTTTGCAAAAACATGGAAAGTGGAAAACCTATAATGTTAAATTTAAAAAACAATATAAAATTTGTATATACGGTATGATTACATGTAAGGTTTTTTTTTTAGGTATATGCTTAAGGAAAAAAACAGTATTTGGAAATACAACCAAAGTGTTAATAATCATTATCTTTGGGTGCTATTCCTTTGACTAATTCTTAAAATAATTATGTCAGTTTCTCTAGAATTTATGTATTTAATAAGCATATATTTTACTTTGAGAGAAAAGATTCTAAAATTAGCATGATAATCCTAGAAGTGGTCTATATTTAGTTCATCTTTACTTGTGATGCCTAAAGTGACAGATTACCTAAATTGGCCTCATTTTGTAGATAAAGCCATGGTTTTAAAACATCACCCAGACAAACGGAAAGCAGCTGGTGAACCAATAAAAGAAGGCGATAATGACTACTTCACTTGTATAACTAAAGGTAAGAAAATAGAGTCAGAAATTTCTCATAACAATTGTTGATTTAGTAATTGCTGGGACTGGGTTTCCTATGCACAGTGTAGTTCATTCAACTAACCTGTGACATTTTAGAACATTTCTGCTACATCAGGTTATTTCTAATAATATCCCCAGGGCCTCACCAGTAGCATCAGCAACACCTAGCAGCTTGTTAGAAATGCAGAATCTTAGGCCCTGCCCTAACTTACTAATTAGAATCTGCGATTGAACTAGATCCCCAGGTGATTCTTACCAGAAGCTCATCCTACATTTAACTCCTATGTATTATATCTAATGATGAGAATACTGAGATCTTTTTCTATGTCAGATGTTTTGTGCGAATAAACTGTTCTCCAGCTATTTTGCTAGTTTAAGTTAAGAAGTTGATTCTAGCATGGTACAGACCCCACAACTATTTGTTGCTATCTACTCAGCCATATCCTTATTAAGCAAATTAATATAGGTAACATTATTTCTAAATGTTTTTTCATAAATGTGATTTTACACTTTGATGCTAATTTCTTTTGATGAATAAAAAGCAATAGTTGGCAACTGAAAAAGTATATTTCCTCAACAAGATAACCACATACCATAAAAGTATGATGCTAATTTTTTAAAAATTGTATACACAACTTTCAGACTTACTCTTGGCCTGTGCTCTTACACTGTGCTCAAAAAGGCTAAGATCCTTTGACCTTTTACAACTTTGGGATGTAACAGTTAACTTTCTAGCTATTTCTTTTTCCTCAGAGTCATTTCTATTGAGGGGTGATTATTTAACTCTTTTGAATAGTTAGTACTGAAAGAAGGAGTTAAGTTCCATTACATCCAGTAGTGCTAGAGCTATTGTTACCTAAGATAAATCTTCCCCACCTCACAAACACACACAATTCTTTTTTATTCTTTTCTTTTTTTTTTTTCCTTTAAAAGACAGAGTCTAACTCTTGTCACCCTAGCTAGAGTTCTAAGGTGTCAGTCTACCTACAGCAACCTCAAACTCCCAGGCTCAAGTGATCCCCTTGCCTCAGCCTCCCAAGTAGCTGGGATAACAGGCACCCACCACAATGCCCAGTAGTTTTTCTATTTTTAGTAGAGACAGGGTCTTGCTCTTGCTCTTGCTCAGGCTGGTCTTGAACTCCTGAGCCCAAGTCATCCTCCCACCTCAGCCTCCCAGAGTGCTAGGATTACAGGTGTGAGCCCCAAAGTCTGGGCCTAGATTTTTAAATATGAAAATTAATTACCTTTTTTTAAAAAGGAGGAGAATATTTGTTTTCTGACTAAAGTAAATAAATAAATAAAAGTCATGGTGATGTGATCTTATAATTTTTTTCTCAGCTTATGAAATGTTATCTGATCCAGTGAAAAGACGAGCATTTAACAGTGTAGATCCTACTTTTGATAACTCAGTTCCTTCTAAAAGTGAAGCAAAGGATAATTTCTTCGAAGTTTTTTCCCCAGTGTTTGAAAGGAATTCCAGGTGAGTGAAGGCATGTGGCTTTTGATCATAATGCTCTTGACTTGCTTCTTGTAGCCATGTAGGTTTCTGCTCTTTTCCTCTAATAATCATCTTGTTTATAGCATTATCTCCACAGTCTCCTCCTCCTCTACAGTATTGAGCCTTTCTGGTGAACTTACTGTTCCATTTATTTTGCTTTTTAAATATAAGTTCTACCTTTCTGTAATGAAATTCCTTATCAATAGATGAGATTTTTTTTTTTTTTTAGTTTCCTTTGGAGGAAAGAATAGTATCTGACTTTATTCAGTGTGATACTGAGGTGACAGTAATTTCCCATTCTTTTGTTTCCTCCTTATCAATGGGTACGCTATTTGACTAATTTTCTTTCTTTTTTTTTGAGACAGTCTCACTCTGTCACCCTCAGTAGAGTGCCGTGGCATCACAGCTCACAGCAACCTCAAACTCTTGGGCTTAAGCAATTCTCCTGCCTCCACCTCCCAAGTAGCTGGGACTACAGACCTGCCACAACGCCCGGCTATTTTTTTGTTGCGGTTGTCATTGATGTTTAGCTGATCTGGGCCAGGTTTGAACCCACCTTGGTGCATGTGATCAGCACAGTAACCACTGTGCTACAGGTGCTGCCCCTATTTGACTCATTTTCAATTGAGAAAAGAGTTTCTTTTTTTGAGTATCTGATATCAAAAGCTTCTTTGACAAAGGTTATATATAAGGTTAAAGCATTTAGGAGCTCCAGTGGTGCAGTCAGGTAGCATGCAGTACTTAGAAGATTAAGGCATATATAATTTATTTCATTAAAGTTGGTTTTAAAATAGTCTATACAAATATTATTTTACATTTTTGGTTCCATCTGCACTGGCAGATTTCCTTAAAGCACAACTTGGCTGCACAATGGAATCACCTGGAGAGCTTGAATGACTCCTGATGCTTGAATTCTACCTGGAGAGATTCTGGCTCATTGGTTTGAATGTCTATAGGGATTTTTACTGCCTCCAGGTGATGCTGTTTTGCGCCCAGGTTTGAGATCTTTGATTAACCCAAATGCAGTGATTTTGCACAGTAGAAAACACTGGACAATAGCAGGCTCAGGATCCTTTTCAGAGGTGATGGCTGAAGTACTGAACCTAGAAGTCTGGCTCTAAGGGAGAAGGTGGTGGTGATGAGGGAATGGAAATTGGTTCCCTTTATGAATATTAACATTTTTTAAAGGACTAGGTGTACTAGTTGCTTCTATGCTGCCTATTTAGGGGCAGGAGTAAGTGAGTTTGGGGAACAGGTGGTCTTTTCCTATCCTACCTGGTAGCTACTCTGGCAAACTAAAGGTTCTCACATGTAGTGAGAGAACAGTCCCACTATTTCCCCCACCCCACCCCCCGCAGTCCATCCTTGGCCTCACTTTTCTTGCACCTGTGTTGTTTCATGTCCTACTGCTGACCTTCTTTGGGTTGAAGAGATGGTAGGGAGGGGAGATTGGAGGGGATTCGTAAAAGCTATATTAGGTTGTCTCTTGAAATTTGGTACAAAATTTTTGAGTAGAATTTTTCTTTTGATATTTTAGATGGTCGAATAAAAAGAATGTTCCTAAACTTGGTGATATGAATTCATCCTTTGAAGATGTAGATGCATTTTATTCTTTCTGGTAAGTGAATATAATGTTTCTGTGATGCTGCCATTTTTCAAGAGGTTCAATAAGTACTTGATCTAGGCAAACTGCAGAACCTTCCCTGAACAGAAGCACTCTTGCATACCTTCTATGTGATATTGAGGCTCCATAATTGTTTCTTAGTTTGTTTTCTATTAATGAGATTTCTAGATATCAAGCACACTATAGCAATGAAAATTAAAACTAGGGAGTCATTTAAGTTCATTAAAAATAAACACATTTTTATTTAGCTATCTTCATATTGAAAGTACTTGAGTTCATGAGGAAGAAGATAGTATTTGTCTCTAACAGTTTACTAATTTTAATAAGCACATACAAAAACTTAAAGTCAAACAAAAATAATAAGATTTCATTCTACCAGTTGAGCTATTTTTACCTTTAGAGAATACAAATCAAAGACATGAAAACCACTACTAGGGATACCTTAAGACTTGACAGGCTAGTGAAAGTACAGTAGAGAAAATGTTAGCAACTTCTAGCTAGTCAAGAGAGAAACCCTAACAAAGAAGAAATACCAGAGACACTGGGTGCAGTGGCTCACACTGGGAGGCCTAAGCAGGTGGATCACCTGAGCTGGGGAGTTTGAGACCAGACTGAGGAAGAGCAAGACCCCATCTTTACTATAGTCCAGCTACGCAAGAGGCTGAGGCAAGAGAATCTCCTTAGCCTGAGAGTTTGAGGTTGTTAAGTGAGACTCTGTCTTTTTAAAAAAAAAAAAAAGAGAGGGAGAGAAGGCTCAGCTCCCGTAGCACAGTGCTTGTAGCGCCAGCCACATGCACTGAGACCAAGGCTGGAAGGTTCGAGCCTGGCCCAGGCCAGCTAAACAACAATAACAGCTGCAACAAGAAAATGGCTGGGCATTGTGGTGGGTGCCTGTAGTCGCAGCTACTTGGGAGGCTGAGGTGAGAGAATCACTTAAGCCCAAGAGTTGGAGGTTGCTGTGAGCTGTGACGGCATAGCACTCTACTGAGGGCAACATGCACTAGGGCTGGTGGGTTCAAACCTGGCCGAGGCTTGCTAAACACACAAAAATTAAAAAAAAATATAGCTGGGTGTTGTGGCAGGCTCCTATACTCCCAGCTACTCGGGAGGCTGAGGCAAGAGAATCACTTGAGCCCAAGAGTTTGAGGTTGCTGTAAGCTATGACGCCACAGCACTCTATAGGGGGTGAGAAAGTGAGACTCTGTCTTAATAAAAAAAAAAAGAGAGAGAACAAGCAGGGAGTTACGGTTTTGACTTACTGATGATAAAATGCAGTATCGTTAAATCAAAGATCTGGATTTCTTAGTTCGATACCAGAATGAATGGAAGAGATCTGTTAAAACAAACTGATCAGATTGTCATTTTTTAAAATTATATGTATCTAACTCAGTTTTAAAGGGAGTTTTCTTATTCTGCCTTGCCTTTATTTCATTTCTGTTTATATTAGGTATAATTTTGATTCTTGGAGAGAATTTTCTTATTTAGATGAAGAAGAAAAAGAAAAAGCAGAATGGTATGTATGCACATCATTAATAAAGAAGATAGGTTGGGCACCATGTCTCATGCCTACAATCCCAACACTCTGGGCGGATCACCTGAGCTCATGAGTTCAAGACCAGACTGAGCCAAAGCAAGATCTCGTCTCTAAAAAATAGCCAGGTGTTGTGGCAGGTGCCTGTGATAGTCCCAGCTACTCGGAAGGCTGAGGCAGGAGAATCATTTGAGCCTAGGAATTTGAGGCTGCTGTGAGCTATGATGCTATAGCACTCTACCAGGGGCAATAAAGTGAGACTCTGTCTCAATATGTACATACATACATAAATACAGGAAGATACTTATTTGGTTTTTTGGTATTTGTGATGATATAAAAATATACCACATTTTCTTTCATATGTTCTCTTTGTACATCCTTTTTAAATAGTTTCTTTGATTTTGAAATTGCTCTCACAATTTAAACTAGATAGGGGCAAACTAATTTGTTAGGATATGCTTAATAAATTGCCAAAGAATTAATTGTCAAATAACTCAATTTAGCAGATTTTTCTTCTGGTTGCTTGAGTTTTATTTTAGTTTTTCATATGTGTGTAGGGAGAGTCTTTTAATGTGAATGTCCAAAACGATAACCAAAAGTAAGTAGAATTACACGTTAGTGTTAGTAATAACATAGTATTTTAACTTTCTAAAACATTGTTTATATATAAATCTATAAAATATTACAATTTCCTATCAGTAGCATCTATAAGCGATATTTTGTTTCTAAAATTTTCTATTTGATAGTCGTGATGAGAGGAGATGGATTGAAAAGCAGAACAGAGCGACAAGAGCACAAAGAAAAAAAGAAGAAATGAACAGAATAAGGACATTAGTTGGTAAGTCTAACCAATTTTTTCTTTTTTTTTATTTTTTAAATATTAGAAATTCAAATGTTAACTTTTTCTTTTGGTAGACAATGCATATAGCTGTGATCCAAGGATAAAAAAATTCAAGGAAGAAGAAAAAGCCAAGAAAGAAGCAGAAAAAAAAGCAAAAGCAGAAGCCAAACGGAAGGAGCAAGAAGCTAAAGAAAAAGTAAGATACATTTGGTGAAGTTAGACTTTAAATGTTCATAAGATCGTTAATATTTAAGCCTATTTATAAAACTATAATCTAGAAGCAGAGAATTTGGTGCTACTATGAATGAATCATGGTAAGTTGGTACAACTGATTGTACCAGCAAGTTTTTGTTGAGCAAAAAAATAATGTCATATAAATTCCTTTAATAATATGCTTATTTTTAATATGTGTGTTTTATATTTTCTGATAAATGTTTCTAGATCTTTGTCATCTGCCTTTCCCAATTCAACTTTCAGTCTTCAATAAGTTGACACCTCATCTAATATAATTTATTAAAACATTAAATTTTTGGAATAAGATTATAAAGCATTTAGAAATGTTAATTTTCTTACTAAAATGATTTTACTGCTCATTTTTAAAGCAAAGACAAGCTGAATTAGAAGCTGCTCGGTTAGCTAAGGAGAAAGAAGAAGAAGAAGTTAGACAGCAAGCATTATTGGCAAAGAAGGAAAAAGATATCCAGAAAAAGGCCATTAAAAAGGAAAGGCAAAAACTTCGAAACTCATGCAAGGTATGTCAGACTGAACAAATTCTAGGTGTGGTGGCATATACCTATAGTCCCATTTACTCAGGAGGCAGGGGCAAGAGGATCACTATATGTGTATATAACCCTGATAATTTTTCGAAAATATAACCATCTTGCCTGTAGTCCCAGCCACTTAGGGAGACTGAGGCAAGAGAATCCCTTGAGCCCAAGAGTTGGAGGTTGCTATGAGCTGTGACACCATGGCAGTCTAGTGGGGGTGACATAGTGCAACCCTGTCTCCAAAAAAAAAAAAGGAAACATTCTTTTAGGAGTTAATGTTATCTTCAAGGTTCTAAAAACTAACGTTTTTACCTAAACAAAGGAGTATTATTTGGGTGAGTACTGGTAGTTTTCATGCAAATACAGTTTTTGCTAAAAACTAGTAACTAAAAAACCCCAAAAGTTGAGAAGTATAATTTAAGGAGATCTTCTTAAATTTTAAACTGAGAAAGTCAGAGAGCAGTACTAAATCCTTATTAAACAGCATTGAATGAATAAATTAGTGAAATTCCAAGGTATAGGGAGCAGTTGCCACACAGAGGACATTTTATATATCACTGTAATTAAATTTAGCAAGTGTGTAAATGTTTAATACTTATAGAAAAATTTCCATGTGACTGTCCTCCAGGCTCTAGACATTAGCACATACAGTCTAATACATATAGGCCATCCTAAATCTTCAGGTACTGCAGTATAAATTAACCTACCCCATCAGTGGGCTTTGAAAGAAGCTTCACAAAAATATAAGCACTGGTTGTCCCTTTAGGCATTTTGGTAAGGAAGAGAAAAATCTAAACAGAAAAAATGAAATTTTTTCAGATTTTACCTTAGAGTATTATTTTCAGAAGGAAGCACTCTATCAAAGTGGTAAAGAACATGGGCTCAGGGTTGGGGAGTCATTCCCCAACTATCTCTTAATAACTCAGGAGGTTACCTCAACAACACCTTACTTTCCTCACCTCCACTATGGCTTAAATACTATCTGGTCTTAGAGTTGTAAGATTAGATGAGATAATTCACATGCAGTACTTGGTACATTCAGCATTCTGATATAATGAGAACTCAATAAAAACTTTAAAAAGGCCATTCAGAAATAGAATGCTTGAATAGTTCTTAGAGAGTATGCATGAATAAGGGTAAAAGTTCTGGCATTTGCTAACTTTGTTTTATTGCTCCTTTCTCATGTTGCTAATTTATTCATTCGTGGAAAATGCTCAGGAGATAAATTACAGAGTACTAAGCAGATATAATCAACATGGTTGTAATGATGACACAGCCCTTGCCTTCTAGGTATCCACTGATGAATGATGGGAAATGACAACAGGCAATTTAGACACTTCAAGATGAATTCTAGGATGAGAAGTTTCCAAAAAGATATCTGGATCTAGTAGGATTTAGCCAGGTGAAGCAGCATCTTTAACACTTGATTAGAAATAAGAGAAATAAAGTGTTAAAATTGTGGAGATCCAGAGAAATGAGGTTTAATGAGCCAGGGTCGCCTAAAGAGGTAAGGAGGAGCCAGATCTTGAAAGACTTTATAGGTCTTGCTAAAATGTTTAAATCTAATCCTGAGTTAGTCTTTCTCAGGGTAGAGGCAGACAGATAAATTTAGGAGTCTTTTGCCACAATCCAGGTCAGAATATTGTGGCCTTCATGGTAGAGAGGTTGAGAATAGAAAAGTAAATGAAATAGGCTGAGCGCGATGGCTCACACCTATAATCCTAGCACTCTGGGAGGCCAAGGAGGGTGGATTGCGTAAGCTCAGGAGTTCCAGACCAGCCTGAGCAAAAAGTGAGATCCCGTCTCTACTAAAAATAGAAAAACTGAGGCAAGAGGATCGCTTAAGCCCAAGAGTTGGAGGTTGCTGTGAGCTGTGACGCTACAGCACTCTATCCAGGGTGATGGCTTGAGACTCTATCTCAAAAAAAGAAAAGTAAATGAAATAAAGAGATATTCAAGAAGTAGAATGGGGGGGGGCAGGGGGAAAAAAAAGAAGTAGAATAATTTACTGCCTGTTGGGATGGATTATATGTTGTAGATAATAGAGAAGTGAGGTTTATAGATGCCTTGTTCCATTGCATAGGATACTGGATGGATAAGGAATGCTTCTCTTCACTGAAATAGAAGACTTAAGAAAAGGCTAGGGGGATAAATGATGAGTTTAGGTTGGGGAAATAATGAGTTCGGGTTAGGACATGTTGAGCCTGTTGGGTCACTCAAAAGGTGATTGGGGGTACGAGTCCAGAGTTCAAAAGCAGATCATCACACACTCATCCACATCTCAACGGCAGTAGAAGGTCTGCAGGTAGATGAGATCACTAGGAGTATAGAGTCAGGAGAATGAAGGATGGGACCACGGCAAGCACCAGTACTTTAGAAACTAGTGGAGGAAGAGAGACCTCAGGAGGAGTGACCAGACAGGTAGGAGGAAAATAGGGAAGTGTCTGCATTAAAAGAAGCATTGGAACCTTAGTAAGAGCCAGATTGCATGAATTAAAGAAGCAAGGAGAAGTGAGAAGTAGGAGACATAGTGTCAGCAGCAACTTAAGGCATGAGAAGTATCAGAATGCTCAATGTGCCAGGTACTACACGTGAATTTCCAGATACTTGTACGTCCAGGTGCATCATGCTGTTCTGTTTTCAACATAATTTTGAGTTAATCAAAATTTTCGCTAATACCTCCTATTTCCTAGCATACTATGTTATCTTTCTGTTTAATTTCACATTTGAAATTTCCAACAGATTTTATCATTCAGCACACACTAGGTAGAATAGGCAGCCAAACAGAGGGATTTTGAATCATCAAAACATAATTTCATGATGCTTAAGGGTTCTCTGAGGAATTATTCTGACTTTTATAACATTCCTAGGCATTCTACACCATCTTTCTTTTTTTTTCCTCTTTGACTCCCCAGTCTTCTTGATATAATGCCTTTTATTACCAGCTTATAGGGGAGAACCCTGGCAGGTACCCTAGAAGTACAACTGGAGATGGTTAGAAGGCCGTTGTATATGTTCATATCAAGAACGTCTGAGAGCTCATGTTTTGTAATCATGTTAATGGATGTATTTTTGAGTGTCAGATAATAAGACAGAAATGTTTGCATTTGTGCTTTTAGAACTGGAATCACTTTTCTGACAATGAAGCAGAGAGGGTTAAAATGATGGAAGAAGTGGAAAAACTTTGTGATCGGCTTGAACTAACAAGGTATACCTGTGGAACTGCTACTGAAGTCTTCTTTTGACCTTAGGATAAAGTTTCATCCCTTTTTTTCTTTAGCTTACAGTGCTTGAATGAAATACTCACATCATCTACAAAAGAAGTAGGAAAGGCTGCTCTAGAAAAACAGGTAATAGAAGAACATGTCACTTCTACCTATATTTAGCATTTAACTCTACTTTTATCTACTTCTTTACCTAATTTATAAGTTACCAAGAGTAAAGAGTATCGATTTTTCTATCTCCCATTATGTTTTGTTTATAGTAAATGCTGTTTTATTTATATTGGATTTTATGTGTATGGTTTATTACCATGCATGGTGTTCGATTTATATTATTCAACACATTAATCTTAGTTTTTGCCAAGTCATTACTGGGGAAAACAGTTGTTTCAATTATACCTTATTTTTATAGGATCATAACATTTAGAACCAAACGAGATATTTGTTCTGGCTAGTAGTCTATACCTTTATTTTCCAAATAAGGAAACAGACCCAGAAATTCAACTCAGTTAAACAAATATTGGAACCTACTATATATACACTGTGCTTAGTTTTTTGTTTTTTTTTTTTTTGAGAAATGCCTAAAGCTATTGCTGCCACAATGGAGTTAGGCTGAACAGTTTATACTAGAAAGAAGCAGCTTGAGGACCAAATGATGGAGAGCCCACAGTGAATACTGTAGGTTAGACAGGAAGTGCCAAACTCCAAGTCTGAGTGGCCAAGGTCGAGGAAGGGAGTGAACCAGCCTGGAAGGAAGAATCATGTTGAAATGGTCAGAGGAATAGCAGGTGCTACAAAATAAAGATAAGAGTAGAAAATTAGGGGGCAGTGGAGTATGAAATGAAGTTGGTTATGAAAAGTAGAGCCAAATTAAGCAGATTTTTAATACCTTAATGGTCAGTTTTCATTACTACAGATCTTTGAGTAACTGAGGGTTCAGCATTATACTATTAACTTGGCATTTGTGGGCAGAATGCATCTAAAAGATGTGAAGGTAGCTTGTTGCTACATATAATAATCACACTGTAAGGGCCTGATATGAAAATGATGATGGGAATAAGAAAAAACTTTTTAAAGTTAGAAATCACTGGGACTTAGGCTAGGTTCAGTGGCACATGCCTGTAATCCTAGCACTCTTGGAGGCCACCACAGGATCACTTGCACTCAGGAATTTGGGACCAGCCTGTGCAAGAATTAGACCCTATTTCTTAAAAAAAAAAAAAAAAAAAAAAAAAATTGGAAAAAAATCAGCTGATGTGGTGGCAGGTACCTGTAGTATCAGCTACTTAGAAGCTGAGGCAAGAGAATCTCTTGAGCCTAGGAGTCTGAGGTTGCTGTGAACTACTAGGCTGACACCATGGCACTCTATCCTGGGCAACGATGAGACTCTGTCTAAAAAAAAAAGAGAGAGAGAGAATCATTGGGACTTTGACTAAATTCTAAGGGATTGAAAGGGATGAATCAAAGATGACTCCAAAACAGGAGCTGACAGAAGCAACAAGGGCAAATAAAAGTTTTCAGTTTTTACTTGCATATGTTTGCAGGTAGATTAGAAGGGATAGTGTAAAGGGCAGAACATCCAGATCAGGCCACTTTTTTGTAGGAAATAAATGAGATTATTTGCTAAAAAGGGTGCATGTGATTTTAAAGAAAGGTTTGAAATGGCTTTGTAGGTGAATAATTGGTGACCTACAGACTAGCCAAGTAGTATCTAAGGCACCTGGAAGTCACATGACATGAGTACTGGGCAGGTCAGGTAGTGGGCGGTTCATGGTTCCTGAGGCAGATCCATGCTGTCTGGAAGCAACAGGAGGAAAAGTCAGAGTACAAAGCTGATGTTGGCTTTGGGGTTGACCTGGGAGGAGTATAGGGTCTCAGAGTAAGGGTGACATTAAGGACCACAAAGCCCTAGTAAGAAAGGGCATGAAGAATAGCAAGACACTTTAAGTCCCTGACTTATCTGTGATATTTGTGTAGATAGAAGAAATCAATGAACAAATTAAAAAAGAGAAAGAGGAAGCTGAGGCTCGCATGCAACAAGCATCTAAGAATGCAGAAAAATCAACTGGCAGAGGTGGAAATGGCAGTAAAAATTGGTCCGAAGATGATCTGCAATTGCTAATTAAAGCTGTGAATCTTTTCCCTGCTGGAACAAATTCAAGGTACTGGTTTTAATCAAACTTCTCGTCAACTATACTGGAGCCTGAGAATAATACAAGCAAACTTTCTAATAGCAACACTGGTTCAAGTAGAAACTTCCAGAGATAAGCTGAGTCTAAATTCTCAAGACTGACTTCCACTGAATTTTGCATCACAGGGGAAAATGTGAAAAGCAAGGTCATTTGGAACCTGTTAATCTTATCCATTACCCCAACACGTACACATATATTCTCACAGCAAGATGCTTCATCAGTTTCTGAGGAAATTGATCATGAGACATAAATCTTGACTACATTGGCTTATTCTGTCTTGGCTCGTGCTAGAGATTAGGTTTTGTGTTCTGCAGTTTCTCTTTTACAGTCTTGCTCTTTGTCACTTCCCACCTCAAGTGGGAGCTTCCAAGTCTTGAGTTTAAAACCAAAAGAAGCCTGCAAGATCCAGTTTCCCTCATTCTATAGATGAGGAAACTGAGGCTCAATTTCCAGAATGATGTAGCTCCTTTTAAGAAGTGTTACACTGGCAATAGCACAATGTGTAGTTTTATTTCTGTTGATTTGTACAAACCTAAAACTAAGATTGTATATTGTTGATTTAAACTTGTGAAAAGCAAAAACTATAGTCTAGGGACAGGAGTATTCGACCTGCAGCCCAGGCACATTTGGATTCTGTGAGGACTATTTTGCTTATTTTCAGTGTTGGATATCATGAAAATTATATGTGGATCTTTTTTTTTTCCTGCTCATTAGCTTTCATTAGTGTATTTAAAGTGTGGCCCAAGACAACTCTTCTTTCATAGCAAAGAAGAAAAAAGGTTGGACACCCCTGACACCAATAGTAATTTAGAGCAGTAAATTAAACCTGATTTATTTAGAGCTCATTCTGCAGATAGTATCACTAACCCTTCTGTATTAAATAGGTAATGGTTTATGTTTTTTGTTTTGCTTTTCCTTAATATTAAACTATTATATTGGTTGCTGTAGATGGGAAGTTATTGCTAATTACATGAACATACATTCTTCTTCTGGAATCAAAAGAACAGCCAAAGATGTTATCAGCAAAGCAAAGAGTCTCCAAAAACTTGGTGAGTAGCAGTTTTGAGAAATCAGTTTGTTACTCTGAATGTACAGTTCTAAAATAATTTATGCAATTTAATGAAAGACTGAATGAGATGTATTTGAAATTTTTCATTTCTCAGATCCTCATCAAAAAGATGACATAAATAAAAAGGCATTTGATAAATTTAAAAAAGAACATGGAGTGGTACCTCAAGCAGACAATGCCACACCTTCAGAACGGTTTGAAGGTAATTAATTTTTTTCTAGAAATAGAAAATGCTAGCCGTGCACCCAGGCTATTTGAAGATATACAAGACTAGGATCTATGTTTAGAGAGATTGGAAAGTGAAATGTTTAGCAGATAGGAAGATACAAAGCATTTTCAGGATAGTCATAGATTCCCTCCCACTAACCATTACAACTGAGAATTGCAGTTCTTCCCTTTCAGATGCCATTGAAGGGAAGGGCTGAGTTTGTTTTGTTTGCCACATTTTACAAATCAGAGGATATTAATGGGGCAAATGAAGAAATAATAGTATTTTATCAAGAGTAATTTCCTGATTTTGACAAATGTAATTATATAAGGAAACGCTTTTTTTTTTTTTTTTTGAGGCAGTGTCTCAAACTGTCGTTCATGGGTAGAGTGCTATGATGATAGCATAGCTCACAGCAACCTCCAACTCTTTGACCTCAAGCAGTCCTCTTTCCTCAGTTTTTTGTTTGGGGGCGGGGTTTAGTAAGGACAGGGTCTGGCTCTGGCTGGTCTGGAACCCATGAACCCAAGCAATCCACCCATCTCGGCCTCCCAGAGTGCTACCACCCAGCCAGGAAATGTCTTTTATTTTTAAGAAAAAACACTGAAAGTATTCAGGAGAAAAGAGACATCTTGGCTGCAGTTTTTTCTCATGTAATAGAACAAAGTATGTCTACATAGAGGGAGAAAGAAAAGCAAATACAGGGGGCAGGCACAGTAGCTCATGCCTGTAATCTTCTGGAAGTCTGAGGCAAGTGGATTGCTTGAGTTCACTTTAGACCAGCCTGAGCAAGAGTGAGACCCCATCTCTACTAAAGAAGTAGGAAAAACTATCTAGGCATTATGGCAGGTGCCTGTAGTCCCAGCTAACCAGGAGGATTGCTGAGAGTTTGAGGTTGCTATGAGCTATGATGCCCAAGCAATCTACCCAGGGTGACAGAGTGAGACTTTTATCCAAAAAAAGCAGCAAATATAGTAATAATGTTTACATTTTTACATTTGGAGATCCTGAGTATACAGGGATTCTTTCTGTTCTTAAAATTACTTCAAAATTGAATGGTTTAAAACTATTAGTGTACTAGTTTTTCAAACTACAAATCATGACCCATATTTGAGTTATGAAATCAATTTAGTGGGTCTTGACTAGATACCTATCAGCATGGTATTAACTTGTGAAACTTATTCATGTGTTCATGTTATGTGTGTTTTGTGTTTTAGGATGTGATGTAAGTTATTTTTTTCTTGTGATAAAAATGATTTGAGAAGTCTGCTCTGGGAAGTCTCTTCATGCATTTGTGAGCCACTAATCCTTGCTTTCCTTTTACTTGCCTTTGAAAAATGCTTTTGGATTGGCTCGGCGCCTGTGGCTCAAGTGACTAAGGCACCAGCCACATACACCTAAGGTGGCAGGTTCGAATCCAGCCCGGGCCCTCCAAACAATAATCATGGCTGCAACGAAAAACAAAAATAGCCGGGCGTTGTGGCAGGTGCCTGTGGTCCCAGCTACTTGGGAGGTGGAGGCAGGAGACTTGCTTGAGCCCAGGAGTTGGAGGTTGCTGTGAGCTTTGATATCACAGCACTCTACCCAGGGGGATAGCTTGAGGGTCTATCTCAAGAGAAAAAAGAAAAAAGAAAAATGCTTTTGGATTAACTAAGAGACTTGACTGTGTAAACTGTTCTACTGTTAATCCCAATTTTACCTGTATTCTTAAATGTAGTGTATTATCCCTAAATTTTAAAAGTCAAAATACCTGTGGTTCTAAAAATCAGGAGTGACTTGTCTGAGACATTATTTTGGCTCTTTAGATAAAGATAAGTAACAAAGTGAAGTTTCAGAATACCTGAAGGGCACTTTTAAAGGGGTTTACTGGCCTGCTCTTTTTATCTTCCTCACAAAATACCATATAATATTCAGGTATTAGCACTATCTTCTCAACTCTTGAAGCAGATCCTGATTTTTTTTTTTTTTTACCAGTCTCTTCTGTGAGAAGTGGGTGACCCTGCAAGGGCAGGAGTCATCAGCAGTGATGTTATAGTTGGTCTTAAAGGGCTGGCACCTCCCTCTTCAGCTGTATCCTCAAACAGGAAGCTGGCACCATTTTTTGAAGAGTGCCGTAAGATTTCTCTTAAGAATTTTGGCTCAGCGCCTATAGCTCAACCAGCTAAGGCGCCAGCCACGTACACCTAAGGTGGCGGGTTCGAATCCAGCCCGGACCCGCCAAACAATGACGGCTGCAACCAAAAAATAGCCGGGCATTGTGGCGGGTGCCTGTGGTCCCAGCTACTTGGGAGGTGGAGGCAGGAGACTCGCTTGAGCCCAGGAGTTGGAGGTTGCTATGAGCTGAGGTGCCACGGCACTCTACCCAGGGGG
>CAUYTI010106477.1:0-40399 GCA_963575145.1 Galago senegalensis | reverse complement strand
CTCACAGCAACCTCAAACTCCTGGGCTTAAATGATTCTCTTGCCTCAGCTGCCCAAGTAGCTGGGACTACAGATGTAGGCCACAACGCCCAGCTATTTTTGTTGTTGTTGTAGTTGTCATTGTTGTTTAGCAGGCCTGGGCTGGGTTCAAACCTGCCAGCCCCAGTGTATGTGACTGGTACCCTAGCAGCTGAGCTACGGCACCAAACCAGATCTTAGGATATCTGATATTTAAATGTCTGTCTTCATGCTTGCCTTTTCCTTTCTCACTTCCTCCTCCTCTTTATTTCCCTTTCCTCCAATGTTGGAATGCCAGGCACAGCAAAAGTTTCTATTTACAGAGGTCAATTGATTGTCATTTTTTTTTTTAATCTAGGCAAAGTCACTATGTCACCCTCAGTAGAGTGCTGTGGCGTCACAGCTCACAGCAACCTCAAATTCCTGGGCTCAAGTGATTCTCTTGCCTCAGCCTCCCAAGTAGCTGGGACTACAAGCACCCACCACAATGCCTGGCTATTTTACCTGTTTGTTTGTTGAGAATTAAAAATTATACATATGATTTTTTAGGGGGAGATCACCAGATAAGGATCTAAAATGCGTTAGAGACAGTGTTTATTAAATATTATATGTATATGCACAGAGAATGCAGAAGCTAATTCTGTCTGGGGGAGGGATCTACATGGAAGAAATAACATTTTAATTAGATTACAACAGATAATTATGTGTTCAGCAAGAAGATTTTTAAGGGAAAGGGACATTCCAGGCAAAATGAGAAGCATGAGCAAGCCTTGGAGTAAAGCAGGCTGGCGTGTTTGCAGAGCCAGGTGTAGTCCACAAGCCTAGTGCATGCTGCAGAGGAGAAGCAGAAGCACTTAAAGGGTTAAGACAGCAGGCTCTCAGATGAGTCTGGAGTGTAATCCCAACTCTACCACTTATTTAGCCCTTCTAGACCTCAGTTTCGTCAACTGTAAAGTGAGGCTAACAATAATGGTGTTAACCCCAAGAAGCTGTGTAGGTGTAAATGAGATGATGAAGATAAGGTTGTTGGTTCCATATCTGGAACTATACCTGTTGATTACAATTATAAGAACAAGATGGGAGGTTGAGGCTTTCTTGGTTTTCCAAAATAGTTTGTGATACCCCATGCCCCATAGCTAATTCCTTTAGAGTTTGTGTTTCTCTTTTGTAAACTCAACACAGTATCAAACTCAAAGGTCTTTGGGAGCAGGAAATCTGTTCATCTTGTTTACCCTTGTAGCCCTAATGTTTAGCATAAGCTTTAGTAGTACTAGGCCCTCATTTGATACCTACCAGCTCATCATGAAGGGCAAACAGGACATCCTTTATTCTAAAAGCTACTGGGAATGAATAAAAGGTTTTAAGTTTTGTATTTTATAAAAATGTCTATGATAGCAATCTGAGAAATGAATTAGAGGAGAAAGAGATTGAAGGTGAAGGGGAAAGCTAAGAGGTTATTTCAACAATATAGTTGAGAGACAGAAAATCCTGCTTTAGAAGTGGAAATGTAATGGAAATATCTACAGGAGATGTTAAGAAAGTAGGATGGATAAAACTTGGGAGAGCGGCGGGATGTGTGGAGTGGTGGAGAGGGAGGGGTCTGGGTGCTGCTCAACTAACATTGATGTGAATGTTAGGAGGATGGCAGTAACTTTCATGCACACAAGAAATATAAAAGCAACAAGCTTTCTTTCCGAGGGAGAGAAAACGATCTCAGCTTTTGACATGATTGAGTTTGAGGTAGTCTTAGAGATTTCGGGTGAAGATGCCAAGTGAGCAGTAGGCCCTGAAACTCAGAAGACAGATCTGAACTAAAGACATGATTTAGGAGACACAAACATGGTTGATGTTTTAAACTTCTCTTAAAAGCTCTGGGCTATCTCCCAAGAAAAGATGCAAACTACATACCATTGTTCCTATAATTTAAGAAGTTCCATAGGAACCCATCCAGAGATCCTAGGTTAAGGAAAAGCATAGATAATATGTCTCCAACTATAAGAGTATTGAGTGAGAAAAAAAATGAGGGAAAGGAAGGAGACCTTGGGAGGGAGAGGAGAAAAGGAGAGCTAAGAAACTGGACACACAGACATTTTTGCAGAGTGCAAAGGAAAAATAGCTGACAAAGGAGTTTGGGTAGGAGGGGCTAAAGAAGAGAACAGGGAAGCTCAAGGAGGACAGATCTCTGAGGAGGTAGTAGCTAACAGGACTAAATGCTGTGGGAAAGTGTTCAAAAAAGAGTTCTTTCAATGTGGCAATCAGGCTATTACCAATGACCTTTGCTTGGACAATTTCAGGCCAAAGGGCTCAGAAAGAAATTTGACAGCTTTTGGTTGAAGACTGAGTAGAGATGAAAATAGTTTTGGGGCCAGGCACAGTGGCTCACGCCTGTAATCATAGCATTCTGAGAAGTGGGTGGACTGCTTGAGCTCAGGAGTTGGAGACTAGCCTTAGCAAGAGTAAGACCTTGTCTCTAGTAAAAATAGAAAAATTAGCTGGGTGTTGTGGTGGGCCCCTGTAGTCCCAGCTACTAGGGAGGCTGAGGCAGGAGGATCACTTGAGCCCAGGAGTTTGAGGTTGCTGTGAGCTATGATGTCACTGCACTCTACCCAGGGTGACCAAGTGAGACTCTGTCTAAACAAACAAACAAAAAAGAAAGTACAAAGAACTCTTCCAGACAAGCTGTTAGAAAAATTGACAAAAGACCAGAACAGACACCTTATAAAAGTGGAGATCTAAAAGAAAAGAGGCCTAGCACAGTGGCTCACGCCTGTAATCCTAGCACTTTGAGAGGCTGAGGATTCAGGAATTTAGGATCTGCCTGAGCAAGAGTGAGACTCCCTTCTCTATTAGAAAGAAAAAAAAATCAGCCGGGCATCATGGTAGGCAACTGTAGTCCCAGCGACTCTGGAGGCTGAGGCAAGGGGATCACTGGGCCCAACAGTTTGAGGTTGCTGTGAGCTATAATGATGGCATGGCACTCTAGTCAGGGGACTGAATAAGACCCTGTCACAAAACAAACAAAAATAAATGAACAAGAATTGTGAACAAGTACTCAATGTCATTAGTCTTCACGTAAATGGCAAGATAAATACACACATACACAAAAAAGATTGGGATACAGACACAGGGAGAAGATGGACATTTATGTGCAAAGGAGAGAGGTCTCAGAAGAAACCAACTGTGCTAACATCTTGGACTTCCGGCATCCAGAACTGGGAAAAAATAAATTTCTGTTGTTTAAGGCAACTTGTCTGTGGTACTTTGTTATGGCAGCCCTAGCAAACTGATACAGGAAAAGGACAGGCATGTGACCTAGGCTTGGCCCATTAGAGTCTCTTCTGGACTGAATCCTGAATAAGTGACACTTATTCACTTATAGGAGAGGGAGATAGTTGGGTCCCAATTTATTACAACAGTGGGATGGGCTGATCTGCCTCCAGTTTCTAGCCAATAAATTCCTTTATTTTACTTAATATATCCAGATTCTGATGAAGTTGCTTATAACTACAAGCCCTACATGATACAATAAGAAAAGAGAAGTGGAGGATAGTAACTACAGGGAATCAAGTTTTAGTGAAAGATTTGAGCTTCTTTTTAGGTCTTTGGCAAGAAGCTAGAAGAGAGAGAGAAGTTGGATGCTTGACTGGGAGAGAATACCTGATGAAGCAAGTATGGATCCCGAGAGATTGGAATAGAATATGATCAAAGAGTTGACTCTGAACTGGATATGAAATACCAGCTCAGAGGAACTCTGAGCTGAAGGCAGAAGGTGAGGAGGGTGCAAAGCCATTTTCAGATGCTGAGTAAGAAAGTTAAAGTCACTTGTATCTGATGATCCTAATTTTCTTGTTTAAGGAGGAATCAAAGTCACCTGCTGAGAAAGAGGGGGTGATGATTATGGTAGGAAACTTAAGATATCAGAGAAAGTTATGAATGGGAGAAGGGTGATGAATGGGAGAAGGAGCTGACTATTATATATGAAAGGATTGCTAAGCAATGTGATGGGCCCAGCTGAGGTAGGTGGCTATGCATTTGTAGCTGGGCCAATTCTTGGTGTTGGTTACATTTCTCCAGTAATACTCAGTGCCAACTGCTCTCTGACTACCTGTTGAGAGTGGTCCTAGGCAGGAGTGGAGGTAGGTCCTATAACCTGTAGCATCTTCGAAGCAGGTCAACTGGATTGAGGAAATACTAGAGTAAAGGCATGTGGACCTCCAGTGAGATCATCCGAGATGGTGTCAGGAGAAGGACTATGGAAAAGATAGGCTGGCCTAGAAGTCTTTTGTATAGCCTGGTAGTAGAATTCCAGTTATCTATTGCTCTGAACTATAGGAAAAGCAAATTCGGTTTCTCCCACTGTACTCTCACATGTTACCTACACCAGATATGTGCAGATTTCTCCCTATCAGCAAGAAAATAATTCTATAGCAGACACAAGCTGAGTGTCCTCTAATTCAATTCAATTCCAACACTATCTACCTAGAGATAATGTCAGATCACACAGATTAAGGACTCAGCCCTACAAGGCCAAGCCTGACTTCCAATACCAATTGCAAGCTCCAGATTATTTTACCCGTGCTTTTGACTTGACCAGCTATAAATTTGGGCTTCCGTGATTCCCTGCTTGGGTTCAACTAATTTGCTAGGTGGCTCACAGAATTCAAGTAAACATTTATGTTTATTGGTTTATTATAAAAGATATTACAAAGTATACAAATTGAAAAATGAATAAGGCAAGTCATGTGGAAAAGGGTCTGGAGCTTCCACACCCTCACAAAGCATGCCACCTCCAGGAACCTCTGTGTTCAGCTATCCAAAAACTCACTCTTCACAGTCAGTCCTTTTGGGTGTTTATGGAAGTTTTATTACATAGGCATGATTAAGTCATTGCCTGTTGGTGATCAACTCAACCTTCAGTCCCTCTTCCCCTCCTTAGAGGTTGAAGGATGGGGTTCAAAGTCTAGACACTCTAATGCTGATGCTGCCTTGGTCTTTATTGTGACCAGCCCCCATCCTGAAGCTACCTAGAGACCGCCAGCCTTCGGTAGGGTGACCAGATTTTAACATTTGTAAAGCGGGACAACATGGTGGGTGGGGGGGGGGGCGCAGGGGACGGGGCAGGGCAAGGCCTGACAACAATGCAAACTTTGATAAGCAGTTCTTGATAATCACTTCTCAACAATTATTTGTTATTATTACAGTTTAACATTATAAAATTAACAAAAATAATATAAAACTCATATTCTGGCAAAATAGCCACATGGCAGCCAAAAACCGTATATTCCCTTCCTGTTCTCCCGCCCATTCGTGCATTCTTTCCAAAAATCGGGACTTTTTTAAAACACTGTGGGACACAAGACAAATTGTTAAAAAGCGGAACTGTCCTGCCAAAAGCGGGACATCTGGTCACCCTATGCAAGGTCTGACACCTTCCTGAGACTGGGATGGAAGTGAGAGAGCAGCATGGGGGAGGCTCTGGGGAAAGGAGCCTTACGGGAAAGCTGAGACTTAGAGAAAGCTGCTTTCTTGACTAACTCACAGCAATGCACTGTGGACAATTCCCTCCTCCTTTATTTCAAACACTCTCCAAGTTTTGCCTGGCATTTCTGATCCCTTCTCTCTCTCCTAGACAGACTCACTTTTAAATCTTCATCTCCTATTGACTTTTTTCTTTGGAAAATGTCCAGACATCAGATTCAGATAATGATAAACAAAGAAAAGTTGAAAATATTTTGAATTCACTGGTGGTGCTCTGAGAAGTCATCTGGCTCCTTCCTTGAAGAGAGAACGTTTCTCTGCTCAAAGTCCGAGGGCAAAAGCCTGCTTTGGTTGCCAGCCCCTCCCTTCCTTAAATGGGGCTTCTAAGTCACAATTAGGTCCTTCCAGGTGACCTATAATCATTCATTCCTGGAGTGCTGAAGTCTCTGTAGTAACTATTTCCATGGGTTCTCACTTCTCTTTCTGTTAGAGCCATTAGCCTGTAATTCTGACCGAAACATCTTTCTGCTTTGGGGCATTATACTAATCCCATCATATATCAAGCCTGAATTTCTAAAAGGTTCTGCGAACACATATTCTGCCTAATACCTGCATCGAACCCACTCCCCAGGTGTTGGTGTCATCCAATCTGTGGCTTTAAATACCATCTCTATACCAGTGGCTTACACATTCATGGCTGGAGGCCTGACCTCGGGATGGGCACACACAACTGTCTACTTCACAGCTCTACCTGGGTGTCTAATTGGTGCCTCAATCAAAACCAAGTCCCCAGCACATCAAACTTTAGCTCCAGTTATCTTTTCATTATTGGATTATAATTTGATTTTTTTAATACTGTTATCTCTATACACCATGAACACCTGATTGAAAATTTGACTGTATTTGTTTTCCTACCTGAGAGTCATCAACTATCTGTCTCACACAGAATTGCCAAAGGTTTTCTCCTTTGGAGGTCGGTTTTTTTATGACCCCATGGTGGATCTAGGGAACTACAGTTTAAAAACATAATTCAAGCCTCTTGCCCACAATGAAGGATCATTTGTTCTTTTCTTATTACTTAGTTTGAGTTCTCTGTGGATTCTAGTTATCAAAACTTTGTCAGAAACATAACCCGCAAATATCTTCTCCCATTCTGAGGGCTGTCTGCTTGCTGTACTTACTGCGTTTTGGGTTGTGCAGAAGCTTTTTTAGTTTGATCAGATGCAGCCCAATTCATAATTGCCAAGTCATGGAAGCAGCCCAAGTGCCCATTGACCTATAAATGGATTAACAAATTGTGGTATATGTACATTGTGGAATATTATGCAGCCATAAAAAAGATGGAGACTTTACCTCTTTTAAATTTTACCTGAATGGAGCTGGAACATATTCTTCTTAGTAAAGTACCTGAAGAATGGAAGAAAAAGTATCCAATGTACTCAGTACTATTATGAAACCAATATATAATCACTCACACTTTCATAGGAATGATAAAATACAACTAAAGCCCAGAATCAAGGAGGGAAGAGGAGGGAGGGGGAGGGGAGGGGGTAGGGTGAGTGTAGGGAGGGTAATTGGTGGGACCTCACCTATTGTGCATAATGCAAGGGTACATGTCAAATCTACTAAGAGTAGAGTACAAATGTCTTAGCACAACAAATAATTAAGTGAGGTGAAGGCTATGTTAACCAGTTGGAAGTAAGCATTCCAAATTGTATATAAAATCAGCACATTGTACCCCATAAATGCATTAATGTGCACAGTTATGATTTAATAAAACAAAAGAAAGAACATTAGAGAAGGAAGAAAAAATTAAAAAAAAAACACAATCAAAATACACAAGTAGGCTCAGCACCTATAGCTCAGAGGCTAGGGCACCAGCCACATACTCTGGGGCAGGTGGGTTCAAATGCAGCCCTGGGCCTGACAAACAACAATGACAACTACAGCCAAAAAATAGCTGGGCATTGTGGTGGGTGCCTGTAGTCCCAGCTACTTGGGTGGCAGAGGCAAGAGAATCGCTTAAGCCCAAGAGTTTAAAGTTGCCATGAGCTATGATGCTACAGCACTCTACCAATGACATAGTGAGACTCTGTCTCAAAAAGAAACACACACCAATAATAAAAGCAGGTTTTCTGAGGCCTTATTGAAAATGGAAAGGGCTGGAAGAATTGATGTGGGGTATGGAGGTAGGAGCTGACCAGACCTGAGGGAAGAGGTGAACAGCCTGGGAATAAAAACAGCAGCAAGTGCCTCACATGGCGTCTGTCTCCTGCCTCTGCTGTCCCACCGCACCTCGGAGAGAAACAGAACACATTAAAACTAATTCTAAGCTTATCTAATATTTTAATATTAATCTCACTGAAGACTGTAGCACAAGCAATGAAAATGCTTTATAAACATCATTTCTTAAATTTCAGATTAATATGAGGGCACAAATGATCATTTTAAATGGCCGCTGGCTATATGGAACTAACACAATTTACTGTAATCATTTCCCATTCAGTGGAAATTATAAATTGTTTTTATCTTTCATGATTACAAATGATGCTATAATGAATATATTCTGTGCATATCTACATTTCAGATAATTTTCTGAGGATAGATTCTAAGAACTGGAAGTCCCAAACCAGACAATATTAACAGTTTGGAGTTTTTTAATATATATAATTAAAATGTAATATAAGCACATAATTTTGATTTAAACTTTAAACAACTGTGCTCAAATATTAGATAGTTGCTTTTTGATAACTGAACACTTAAAACAATATCTTATTGTTTTATCTTATATTCATCTAAGTATTATTGGTTTTTTTTTTTTTTGGCCAGGGCTGGGTTTGAACCACCACCTCCAGGATATGGGGCCAGTGTCCTACCCTTGAGCCACAGGCACTGCCCTTCATCTAATTATTTTTGAGAGTAAAATTTTTTAATGTTTCTTGGAAAATTCTCTGAATTGCTCACAACTTTTCCTTTTTCCATAATTTTTTTTTTTGCAACCTCAAACTCCTAGGCTCAAGCAATCCTCCTGCCTCAGCCTCCCAAGTAGCTGAGACTACAGGGACCTGCCACCACAGCCAGCTAATTTTTCTATTTTTTGTAGTGATAGGGTCTTGCTTTGGTGCTCAGGATGGTCTCAAGCAATTCTCCCATCTTGGCCTCCTGAAAAGGGAGTTCTAGGATTATAGGTGTGAGCAGCACACTGGCCTCTTTTACTAAATTTAGGTCTCTCTATATTATTTTATTGATTTGTGTGATTTAAATATATACATATACTAAATGTAATACTACTTTAGATATCTGTTAAAAATATTTTCCCACTGTGTTACATGCTTTTTTACATTGTATTGTTTTGTTTTAAATTTTGTCTGTTTGTTTTGTTTTAAATTTTGAAGTGGAAAAGTTTTAAAGTTATTTCTTTGGTTAGTCAAGTCTCAGTCTTCCCTTTCATAGCCTTTGTGCTAACAAATCTCTCCCTATCTCTGGACCAGGTAAATATTCACTTATATTTATATTGTTTTCTTGTTTCTAACATTTAGTCTTTTAATCCGTCAGAAAATAGGTGGGCATTTAGTAAGAGAAAGAATTCTAAACTTGACTATTTTCTAATTATTTTAGAAATAATCATCAAACATTCTTACCCTTTGTTGTTGATTTGATTGCCTCCTTTGTTAGCTATTACATTTTTTATATCAAATAATGTCTCTTAATTCTCTATCCACTTATCTAACAGTACTGCACAGATATAGTTGCTATAGCTTGATAAAAATAATATAAATACTTCAAATGGAATCTAGTGAGGTTTTTGCCCCCCTATATTTTTTTCAGCATTTTCTTTATGTTGTTCTATTATACCTGTTGATTCTCCTAAGTGATGCTGGAAAAAGACTTTGGCAATTTCCAAAGAAAAAATTCCATTGCAATTTGTATTGTAATCGCATTAAACTATAAGGTAACTTAGGAAAATTGACATTTTCAGGTCTGTCATGCTTCTCTTCAGGAACATTTTAAACATCTACATTATGCAAATTCTTTTATACCTTCCAGTAGAATTTTGCAATTTTCTCCACAGAGACTCACCTGTTTCACTTCAGTGTTAGTCATAGACATTTTCTCTTTTTTGTTGCTGTTATGAATAGAATTTTTATTGTAACTGCTAACTGATCACTGCCATAGAGATTAGCCACAATAATTTTAACCTGGAAAACTTGTAAAGCAAGTATTACCAATGACACCACCTACATTAATGTTAAGGCCCTCAGACAGGAATAGGAGTACAGCCTGATGTCTAGAGCTGTAGAGAGACAGCGAGAAGCTGACCCGCCATTGTTCCCTAACGTCTCCATCTAAAGTTAGAGGCGGCCTGTGGGACTCAGTCCCCAGCCTGTGGGATCTGGTTCTTACTCCAAGTAGATGGTCAGAATTGAATTAACTTGTAGGACACTCAGCGGATGTCAGAGAATGGGTTGGTGTGGAAGGAAAAACTCACACATCTGGTTCTGTGTTGCGTTGTGTGTGAAAGTGGGGGAGACTCTGATGGGGTTAGCTTTGTAAAGAACCAGGGTATTTGGATTCCACACTGGTGGTCTAAAAGTCCAGTACCCACACATGTATTTTGACAGACACATAATTCTCAAAAATTGAGTTAGTGGTAAATGGTTAAAATCAATAGGTCTCATCATAAAATCTGATTGTTGACTCCTCCTGAAAAATGGCAGATCCAGGAGCACTGGAGTGTATTTTGGGGATTAGGCTGCCCTCTCCTCATTGTTCTGTTGTTTTGTTTTGTTTCTCCTCTTACCAAGTTGTGATTTGAGTCTCCCCATTGTTACGCTCAATGGCCAGGACCCCAGCCGGACTGGCCGGTCTTTCTGGTGGAAGCACTTTGGACTGCCTGGGGCATCACAAGTGTGAGTTGGCAGAGGTTCCCACTGCAATGAGATTGCAGCACTGAGCAGCAGAGAGCCTGGAAGATATTTTTTATTTCCTTTGGTTGCAAAGCATCACTAATAGAATTTGCAAACACTTGGATTCATCTAATCCATTAAAATCTCTAATCTCTAAAGGCCAGCAATGCAAACAGAGGCCGGGAAGATGATGCCAAGGGTTAAAAGGACAACTGATCACATTTTGGGCCAGTCTGGAATACCTTGAAATGTAACAATAAACAGAAATGAACTAACTGTGCAATACCCCATAACGCTGGCCTCTAGCCTAAATTTTTTCTTTAATTTCCCAGAACGTCTCCCACCCTACCATTTACTATTAAACACTGTTTTGTAAGCGCTTTTTCATTTTAAATGTGTACACTTTTATGGAAAAAAATAGCCCGTACTAGAGTAATTTTCCTGCTCAAATGAAAGTAGTCATTGGACTCAAAACGTACTAAGGCCTTCAGATCCCAAGAAGCATAAATTTTTCTGCTTAATATGTACCACTGACCAGTGAAGTCCAAATGACCAGCAATCCCTTTACAAAAGAATATACAAAAGTTTAGAGAGCCAGATGAGGAAGGGTGAGCAGACTCCCGTTGTCCAAGCCAGGGCTGAGAAGCAGCCTCCTTAACTCTGACAAGTACAAGTTCCGGTAACTTTCATGTTTAACAGCATGTACAGGAACCTTCCCCATCATCAAAGAAAGACCCAGAATCTTGACCATGGTCTGAAACCCAAATCTCCTGAAATCAGCAGCACTCATCAGAACCTTTATTCCACACGATCTTTATGGACACCCTTTATATAAACCCTACATGGTCAACAGAACAGGGCTAAATCCCTGGGGTTACATAGGTGTTTCCAAACACCCTTTCTTCTTCAGTAACCTTGGGTTTGGCTGGAGCAAGCAGAACAAAAGGGAAGATAAAACGGTGATGCCCTAGGAAAACCAGGCGAGCGCTGAGGCAGGAACAGGAGGCTCCTGCCACGGGACACTTCCCAATAGTAGACAAACCCATCTCACTGGAGTCTTATGGGAACGGGGTAATCAAAATCACGCTATGGCCTGTCATACATAGAGTGATGAACAGATGTTTCGATCTCCTCCAAGGAGCCCACGAGTAGGAAAGGGCACTCACTCGGCATAAAATACATAATAGTGTTTCTGCAACTTTATGAGCTTCAGCGTCACCTACTGAATCATTCTTCTTTCAGGGTAGAGCCCAAGAATCAGCCGTTTGTAACCAGCACTATAGGTAACTCAAATAGAGGTCTGTGGCCCACACTTCCATAAACTCACATGAACCCTGCATGGACGTGAACAAGAAGGAAGAACTCGATAGAAGGTGGGAGCTAAATCTCTAGAGTGAAATGGACATTACCGAGTCTCAAAGGCCCTCAGAAGTAGAAAAAGTGATCCCACTATCCTAGTAACCTGTGTGTAGTTTGGAAAGCGCAGGGAGGAAATTTCAAAGCAAAGAGGCTCTTTCTTTAGAATGAAATCTAATTGGCTATATCAGCAGGAGGCCGCGTCCAGAAACTATAAAGGAAAGAGGTCTAGAGTGAGACTAACGTCGCTGGAGTCTTGTCTCCTTTCAACTCCGACAGAGTAAACTTCAAGAAACGACTTTACAATGGAAGAAAAAGTATCCAATGTAGTCAGCCTTACTATGAAACCAAGTTATAGCTTTCTTATGAAAGCTATAACCCAATTATAGCCCAAGAATATGGGGAAAGGAGAGAGGGAGGGGCGAGGAGAGGGCAGGATGGGTGGAGGGTGGGTAATTGGTGGGACCAACCTATGGTGCATCTTGCAACAGTACATGTGAAACTTGCTAAATGTAGAATATAAATGTCTTAACACAATAACTAAGAAAATGCCATGAAGGCTCTGTTAACCAATTTGATGAAAATATTTCAAATTGTATATAAAACCAGCACATTGTACCCCATGACTGCATTAATGTACACAGCTATGATTTAATTAAACAAACAAATAAAAATATTCTATTCAAGTAAAAAAAAATGAGTTTATAATTCGTGTTTCTTTAGGCATGATTTTCTTCATGAATAAAATATTAGCTTAGAATTTCTAAGTGTCCCTGTCTTAGTTGTCTGTTACCAAACTTAGGAGCTTGAAACAACACAAGCGTCTCAGCGTCTGAAGGTCATAAGTCCAACCTGGCAAGGATGGATTCTGTGCTCAGAGTGTCACTGGGCAGCCTGAACTGCAATTCTGAGAGTTCAAGGTCATCCTCTCTTATGAACTAAATTGTGTCCCCCTAAAATTCATACTGTTAATGGAAAAAAAACAAACTCTGTAAAATTGAAAGATATTTGCTCTGGGCCAAATATGAATTACTACAGTCAGGGAAAACAGTCTCGAAATATCCAGAGAAAGTGCCCAAGGCGGTCAAGTTATAGTTTGATTTTATACATTTTTAAGGAGACAGGAATTACAAGTAAAATCATAAATCAATACATGGAAGGTATATATTGGTATGTTCTGAAAAGGGGGAACATGTCAAAGGAGTTCATAGGTGAATTCAGAAATTCTTTAATTTGCAATTGATTATAGGAATAAAGTGGTGTCCAAAAGCTTAGCGTCAGTAAAAAGAAATATTTTAAGTTAAGAATAAGTCTACTAATTAGATCCTCCACTTTACCCTGCAATCCCTCTGCTAGGCATCTACCCAGAAGAAAAAACTCATTTTATCATAAGGACATTTTCACTAGATTGCTATCACAGCTCAATTTATAAATTGCCAAGATGTGGAAACAACCTAAATGCCCATCAACTCAGGAACGGATTAACAAACTGTGGAATGCACACACACACTGAATACTATTCAGCCATTAAAAATAGATGGTGACTTCACATCTTTTATATTAACCTGGATGAAGTTGAAACACATTCTTCTTAGTAGAAAAATGGAAAGGCAGTTATCCAATGTGCTCAATACTAGTACAATCTAACACGTGCCCACAGAGGAGAAAAACTCATTTCAATTCAAGTTGGGGGAGGGGTAACAAGGGAGAGGGAGAAGGGGGGGTGCTCCCACTGAATGGGCACGGGGTGGGGGTGTTTGGCACACCTTTTGAGGGCAGGACATAACAAATTCAAATATTTTGACCTGGTTGTTTGTACCCTCACATTAACCTAAAATAAAAAAAGAGTAAGTCTACTAATTGTCAAGCACATAGAGCGCTTGAAATGATTTGTTAAGCAAATTGATCACCTGCACGCATAACTTAACCCTTGCTTTGCATGGCATTAGGTCCTATTTATAATTTGGTGTCTTCTTGCCACAAAAAATCCGTTTAGTCAGTCTTCTGATCTCCATTTTAACATTAATGTTGGCCAGAGGTTGAGTCTAAACTCCTAAAGGGAGAGGGTATAAGGAGGTGTGTCCAGCCCCCCTTCCCTTCATGGCTGAGAACTCAGTTTTAAGGTTTTTCTGGGGTCCTCTTGGCCAAGAGGGACTCTTCAGTTGGTAGGGGGCTTAGAATTTTATTTTTAGTTTATAATACATTGAAGCCTTAGTCCCCAACGTGACTATATTTGAAGATAGGACCTTTAAGGAGGACGACTAGGGTTCTTATGAGAAGAGGAGAAGACACAAAAAATAATCTCTGCCCTACCACCTTCCCAAGCTACAGACAGAAGACAGGCTGTAGGAGGACAGAGCAAGAAGGTGGCTGGCTGCAAGCCCGGAAAAGAGGCCTGACCAGAAACCAACCCTGCCAGCACCTTGACTTTAGACTTCCACCCTCTAGAACTGAGAGAAAATAAATTTCTGTTGTGCAAGTTCCCCAGTCTACAGTATCTTATTATGGCATCCCAAGCAGACTAATCCATCTCTCAAGTTCATATAGCTGCAAGACCATGGTCCTGTTTCTTTGCTGGCTATCAGCCAGAAGTTTCTCTCAGCTGCTAGAGGCCACCCCTGTCCCTTGCCATGTGACTCCCTGCATCTCCCTGCATCTCTGATCAGTGTTGGAGAAATTCTTATGCATCATATCATCCTCATTCTTCAAATCCTTGTCTTTCTTTGTCTCTGACCTTTAGATTCATATTTAAAGGGTTCATGTGATAAGTCACACCAATAATCTCTCCATTTTAAGGAGACCTTTAATTGGAGCTTAAGATACATCTGGACCTTAACTACTTCTGGGAAAATTTCTCCCAACAATACTTACATAGTGTTTGACTGAACAACTGGAAGAAGGTGTGGGTATCCCAGGGTACAGGAATCTTGGAGACCCTATTAGAATTCTGCCTCCTGTATACTTCAAAAAAGTCATCTAAGCTCTATATTTTCTAATTTTATGAAAGGAAGTTCTTTACCTATTATTTTCATTTTATTTAAAAAGGTATGTTCTTAGGAAACCTGGACATATTACATTGTGCCATTATAAAGTTTCTAGTCTTAAGTTTTTCCCATTAAAAAGAAAAATTAGGCTGGTATGGTGACTTGTACTTGCACTTTGGACTTGGCCAAGGCAAGAGGTTCACTTGAGGCCAGGAGTTTGAGACCAGTCTGAGCAACATAGTGAGACCCCCAACTGTACAAAAAATAGAAAAATTAGTTGGGCATGACGTCATGCACCTGGAGTCCCAGGCAGAGCTGAGATCCACTCATTTACCTCTCCAGATAGCACCATGAGTAGGCACCAGCTCTATTTTACAGCGGGGAGGATAAAATCAGAAAGCATCTTGCCCAAAGTCATAAGTGTCAGAACCGGATCTCAAATTCTAACCTACCTAAAGTCAAAGTCTTGGTCATTTCCATGTTTAAGTGTATCCCCTTTGTACGTGAGAGAAACCTAAGCTGGAGGCTACTCAGCAGAGCCTGACCTTGGTAATTAGGAGGGACGCAGTTGGGAGTCTTACCTCCTCTCTCTACACCCTTCCTTCCTCACCTCTACTCTTTTCTGTGTTACCTCAACCCAGACTCTTATTCTTTTTTTGAAGCATCTATATATAAAAGAACTCATCTTCTATACTTTGGGATTCGTGCAGACAATACTTTAACTTTCTAGGGATATGCACTTTGAAGCCTCATTCCAAATTGCAGAGTAAATGACCTCTCCCCAAGGCAAGGAATTTTAGGCAAAAGCAGAAGGAAATTGGTGGGAAAGACTTCAAAAGTTTTGCCATAGATTGTCAACTCACATTTCTCTGGCTCTCTGCAATTAGATACTAATAATTTCCTAAACAGAAATTTTTAATATACATATTAAAAATTGTTTCTTGTTTTCAGAACAGCTGGGAATAATGAGAATAAAATATTATTCTAGTCTTCTGTCTTACGGCTTCTTCAACTTCCTGGCACTTATCATTGAAATAATCCTGAAATGTTAAACCAGAACAATACCCTGTTATTCCACCTGTGGTCACAACATTACAACTCTGGCCTCTGATATACACTGGTACAAGTTGTAGAGTTTTTTTCTAGACAGAGAAACACTTGGTGTTCCCAGCAAAGCCAAACAACTGGCTGTTGCTTGGGGCCCCTGTTTCTTCTGCTTCCTCTTCTATTTCAGAATCATCATCATCATCATATCACCTTTATCACGATGCACTTACCAGGAGTCAAGCATTTAATGCACACAATCTCTGGTCCTCACGCACCAGAGCAACCTAAGCAATTAGTAATCACCTCATTTTATAATGAAGAACCTGAGACTCAGGGAGAATGTATCAGCTGCTAAGAGCACTGCTGCTCTGGGCCTAAGATTGACAGTCCTGGGTCTAAAACCTGCTCCCTTGTCCACCTGCCCCCCCCCCCCGTCTCACTGCAGACTAAGGGGGATGTTAAATACAGGGGCCTTCAAGAAGAAAGCGACTTGTGTAGTTAAGGAACAAAATTTGACGACTCTGGTTATCTGGCACCTGGTTTCCCTGCTCTGTCACCCAGCCTAGTGCAGTGGCATCATCACAGCTCACAGCAACCTCAAACTCCTGGGCTCACATGATCCTCCTGACTTAGCCTCCTGAGTGGCTGAGGCTACATGTGTGGCCCACCAGGACCAGCTAACTTTTCTATGTTTTGTAGGGCCAGGTCCTACTCTTGCTCAGGCTGGTGTCAAACTCCTGAGCTCAAGGGATCGTCCTGCCTCAGCCTCCCAGAGTGCTATGACCACAGGCGTGAGTTAATCTTTATTGACTGCTATCTCCAACAAGTATGTGGAGGAGTAGGCAATAAAAAGGCACTAAGCTTGTGTCAGACACACATCAAACAGTAAATGCCCAAGTGATTATTCAGTAAAAGAGTAATTTGTTTCTATCTTCTCATGTCTGCATAAAGCTCATCTTGTATTCTATTCACTACTTCTTGTACATCTTTACTCCTTCTTTTTACATCTTCTTATAGAATATGTTTCTATATTCTATTTTCTGGTTACAGTCCCTTCTTTTGACAATGTAGGAATAGAAGGTGCCGGCGAGTGTTTCCGCGATCTGCGCGCGCCACCGTGTGGCTAACCGTGGAACTGCAGACGTGCATGGACACAGCAGCGCTTAAGGCTTTGTTAATCACAGCTTCTAGCTGCAAGATAAGAAGCAATTCTGGAAAATCGGTTAATTCAATCCTAACGTGTTTTTACCTTTGACTTCTGAGTTGAGTGAAAGATCAAAAACAGATGGATTGTGGGGAATGGTGGGTAGCGCTGTAGGCTGGGCAGGCTCGGAGCTCAGCCGTGGCTCATCTCCCTCGCCTCTGCGGGCTCCGTGCGCTGAGGGTCTACCTGCCGGTCCACGTCCTTCACCTGCTGTCAACTGCCGAGACCACTGCTCCTGCTGAGCCTGCCCAGACATCTCTTCCGTGCTCGAACTTTCCAATTCCTTGTAAAGCACACAGAACTCAAATCTCTCAAATTCATTATCTTTCCTCCAAAACTGACTCCGTCGCTGGTGTTTGCTCTCCGGGCAGATGGCGCCACCTTCTGGTCATTCCAGGAACTACACACCTGGTCCCTGGCCGCCGCACAGGCTCAAATCCTGGGTCCTCTGGCCCAGGCGACCCCGCGATGGTTCTTGACTGTTCACAGTCCCTGTTTCTCTCTGCTGCCTCTATTACTACTAGAGCCCTAACTGGTTTTCCTGTCCATGTGATCAATACACTTTTGCAAATCTGTGCTCCTTTCACCCTTCTTTTGCTGAGTTTTATTAGACACTTCAGATAGGCATAATTGAGGTGGGAAATGGACTATTCCTTACAATAAATAAAAGATCAACCAAAGATCTAAATGAAAATGTATATGACAGGTGTACGTATGGTGTAAACGTACATATGTCTACAAGACAGGTACACACACACACAGAGACAGACATGTCAGAGCAGAAGACTCTTTTCTTCATACAAATACAGAAGCCAAAGGAGAAGGTTAATAAACTTGACCAATTTGAAAATTAAATAAAGAAAAATAATGTAATATAAGTGTTTGGGGGTTTTCTCAGCCAAACATCAGGGGATATGTGCTTTCCTTTGACATTATGTTTTTTTTTGAGACAGTCCCACTATGTCACCTTGGGTAGGGTGCCGTGGCATCACAGCTCACAGCAATCTCAAACTCTTGGGCTTAAGTGATTCTCTCACCTCAGCCTCCCAAGTAGCTGGGACTACAGGTGCCTGCCACAATGCCTGACTATCCTTTAAAATTTATATTTTAAACACATATAAAAATTATTAATTTTTATTTTTATGATTATTGTTAATTTATTATTTATTTAAAATTTATAAAATAATTCAGAATTCTAAAAGACAGACCAAGCCAAATCTATTTCTCAAGTTATTAACATCTACTCAAAATATATTAAGCAATAATCGGTTCTCTCAAGAGCTGCTTTCTCAGACCTCTGCTGAAAAGGGCTCTTTTCACTGAAATGTCTGAATGGCGGAGACTCCTTCCACTCATGCTATGAAGGACAGGCAAAGAGGTCTGTTAAAGAACTGCTCTTTCTTACCCAAGAGTTACCTGACTCCCTTTCATATTCAAGTTAATAGAGAGATAAGATGAAATTACAACTTTTCTTACTTGGGTCACTTAAACCCAAGGTTCTTCTATTTTCTAATAGTAATATTACAGAGTAAAAATTTCACAAAGAGCAAAAGGCTTGAGAAATTTGGAGTTTATTTTATTCTTCTGTTCCTTTCTCTTCTTGAATAAATTCATTTTGGGGGATGAAATTGCTCAGCTCTGGCTCTCAGACCAAGAGTGACAGCCTAAAAAGCCCCTCGCTCTCTAGACAAAAGAAAGATCATCAACCACAAAAGGCACAGCCAGGGTCTTGACCTGGCCATGCAGGATTTTTCCAGACAGAGTCTCCTGACACAGGGACCGAATTATCAGCTTTAATAATCACCTCCCCACAAGCCCTGAAGGCCCCCGCAGAGGTCTGACCTGCCTCCACCTCCGGCAGACTTAACACTGGGAAATGATACTAGAAAACCGAGGAGCCCAGAGCAGTGGAACCTCCCACACAACCTAATAAGAGGGTCTGCAGAGAGCAGAGACAAGAAATCCTGCCAATTCCTGACAGTGACCTCGGTCTAACTGAACCCCCTCCTGACAGAAAAGCTGGATCCAATGAACAGATTAGCCCCTCCACGAAAACGGGAATCATAGGAAGGAAATACCTGTCACAGCAGCAAAAATAATAATGGAGAAGCCTTTCCGTCACCACTGCCACCAGTAACAACCTCCCCATTCTCTGCACACACAGACTTTCCTCCTTAACCTCGGTGCCCTAACAGCCATGTCCGCCATGAGCTTGGAACATGGCATCTCTCTGTCTTGATTTCTCTTTCTTTTTTTTTTAAATTTCTTATAGCATAACTATGTACATTAATGTAATCATGGGGTACAGTGTGCTGTTTTCATATGCATTTTGAAATACTCTCATCAAATTGGTTAACATAACCTTCATGTCATTTTCTTAGTTATTGAGTTAAAACATTCATATTCTGCTTTTAGAAAGATTCACTTGTACCCTTGTAAGATAAACCATAGAGGTGACCCCACCAATCACCCTCCTTTCCCCATCCACCCCCCTCACCTCCCCCTCCCACCCCCTCCCCATATTCTAAGGCTATAATTAGGTTATAACATTCCTATAAAAGCTATGAATTAGTTTCAAAGTAGGGATGTGTAAAAAATATGGAATGCTTCACAAATTTGCGTGTCATCCTTGCACAGGGGCCATGCTAATCTTCTCTGTATCGTTCCAATTTTAGTATATGTGCTGCCGAAGAGAGCACTGCTTTCTCTTTCTTGAGCCCTCTGCATCTCTACCGACCTCCCCTGGCCTCAAGTGGCTGAGATTGTCACACTTAGAGGCTCTGAAATGGCCCAAACAGAACATCTGCTAAATTAACTTCAAGGTCAGATTGCACCCTGAGCCCAAATTCACCCTCTCCTTATTTCCCACCTGAGCTATGCCCAGCTGCATTGTCTAATATACCTCAGCAAAAAGCATGCAAGGGACAAAGTGGACATTTCCAAATCCCCAAATCCTTCAGTGGCCACATAAAAATGCACTGAATTGAAACAATATGAACCCCTTCGGGTCGCATCCAGAGTGAATCTGACTCCAGCAATAAAAGCTTTTTATAGATTATAACTGAAAAAAATTAATCCCCAAGTCCTGAACCCCTTGGAAATTCTTCCTCTGCTTAGACTGGAGACGTCCTGTCTGTGTAGCTGCCTGCGCAGGTAGGCCTGTGTTTCAGGAGTCCCTTCCTGAAAGTTCACAGTGTGGCTCTGTCATCATTTCCCAAGTTTAAATGGACCAAACTCAAAGTCTCCGCTTTAAACTACTTGTCCAGAGAGTCAAAGTTATTAGGAAAAACCAGACACTAAGCACAACCACCTCAGAGACAAAATTTAGAAACTTAAACAAGTGGGTGGCCCCCACCATAGTTTCTCCAAATTTTCTTCTTAAAACCCGGTATTTTAAAAACCCCAGAATCCCATTAGGAGAAACGGCTCGTTTAAAAGCTAGTTGTGATAACATCCACTCCCGGGAATACTGTGCCCTCTCCCAGAATGGTATCTAAGACACTTCTGCCTTCCAGCAAAATGCAAAAACTTGCAAGGTCTCTGTACATTATTGAGACATCATCTCCCCACAACATTTATCTCAGATGTTTTAAAGACTTATAAAGACAGTTCATTTCCCTTTCAACCTCATGTACCTGGCATCTTTGCACCTAACTGGTTCGGAACTCAGGGAAGAGTGTCGTTTACAAACCAAACAGTCCTCCAGCAGTCTATTATCGCTTACAAGATCCACTTTCTCAATCCCCATCCATAAAGGAACACAGATATATTTCATAGCTATCTATCCTGACTTCTGAGATCTCGATTTTCTCCTAAGGAAATCCTTTTATTGCCCCAGCTCAGTGATCAGCTTTTTCTTAAAACACTGAATACTTTTCCTTTCACTCCCCAAGCGTTCCTACTCTGAGATCAAGTTCGAAGCCTCATTTTTAAAACCATCCCATTCCTCCTTGAGTTTGGGGACAAACAAGATTCTTGGCGGCACCCTTCAATTTCCTTCTAAGCTTTAGGGTTTAGAGTAATTCAAATGAATTTACTCTCTAGTTAATGGAGAAGGTAACCAGTTTGCTCTGAGGACCTCCAGTGACCTTTGAATTTATAACTCTTCACACAAAATAGATATAAACTATGTTCTCTAGGATGACGATTTGTCTCTTAAGCTTATTAGTGCTATGTCCCCTCAAAGGCAGAATCAGTATCTTTGCCCTTCAAGAATAATGTCCTATGTGAAGAAATGACTCCATGATTTGAGCGACCCCCACACGCCTCACAATAAGAAAGCTCCCAGCCTTGTACACAACTTGACTCTGGTCTCTCCCAGGACAGGGAGGAAGTGGTCCAACCTGGAGAGTTACACCACTTCAGGGGGCTCCTCCTGCTCAGTTACAAAAAGAGGGGCTGGAGCTTGAGCCATCACTAACATTCTCCCAGCTCCATGTTGCTATAGGAATCACTCTTCCATCTTTAAGAAGTGGGCTTTTTTTTTTTACTATTTCTTTTTTTGTATTAAATCATAGCAGTGTACCTTAATGCTATCCTGGGGTCCAGTGTACTGTTTCTCTATACAATTTGAAATACTTTCATCCAACTGGTTAACATAGCCTTCATGTCTTTTTCTTAGTTATTGTGTTAAGATGTTTATACTCTACATTTAGAGAGATTCACACTTAGCCTTCTAGGATGAACCATAGGCGTGATCCCACCACTCACCCTCCCTCCACCCACCCTCCCCTCTCCCCTCTCCCCATGTTCCTGGGTAAAATTGGGTTATAATTTTCCTATGAAAGCTATAAATTAGTTTCATAGTAGGGCTGAGTACATTGGATACTTTTTCTTCCATTCTTGGGATACTTTGCTCAGAAGAATATTTTCCAGCTCCATCTATGTAAACATGAGTGAGGTAAAGTCTCCAAGAAGTGGGCATTTTGACCCAGTTAAGCTATTATACTTATGGAGAGACTATAAGTCATGATGAAATTAACATATTGTTAGAATTAACTTACCAATGATCCCATCATAGAGCAGTTAGCAGAATACACGTATCATGTAGACTGTAAAGTTTGAGTAAGAAGTAGGAAAATACGGTGCAGGAATCTTGTCCTGACCTAGCTGCCCATCAGTAAGAACCCTCAGCATCCAGCAGACAGCCCAAGGCCCCAGCACTCCGGAAGAGTTACCCAGAGAGACCAGAACCTGGCCTGACTTCCTCCTCAGAGGAGAGGAGCGAGCTGAACTGGTTGTTTTAATATTTCCAACATGATGGCCCAGGAAGTCAGTTATTTGCGGATTATCTCCCTTTTTCCTTTAAACAGAGCAATAATTTTCCCATAATTCTGTTTTTCTGTTTTAGGCTCCTGTACTTTGCTATCATTCGTCCTATCACCCCCTCAACAATCAGCCTACACTGGGCACCTTCAGGCTTCTCGCTTTTTCATAAAGGAGCACAGCAAGATAGATGGGGGTCCTCGGACCACACCCTGCTTCCTTGGCCTGCCTACACCCCACCTTGGTGAGAATACGCTCTCCTCCCATAAAGGATGAGGCATCACTGCACTTCAAAATGTGAGTCCTGGACACACACCACACACTTGTGGTCCAAGACATCCGAGGGCTCCCAGGGCTGCTGGTGGCCCTGACTCCACAGAAACAGCAGGGCTAATGGTGCATTTATCCAACAGCTAAGGTCAGGGATTAAGCCTTAATACTCTTTAAGATGAGCAAACAGAAACTGGATCCTGCTTAAAGAAAAGTTGTGTATCACCACTAAGAAGCGAAAAATAAATCAGGTCTTCAATCACATCCACAAAGTTTCCCAGGGAGAAAATCCAGTGGCTTTTTTTTAATCTGTAGACTCAGACACTCTCACTCAACATGCAGCGCTATTCACATACACACAGCTGCAAGAGGTCTCAATCCCACTGATATCGTTTATATAGTTACATTATGCCAATCAACGTTTTCCCTCCACACAATCCTGTTTATTCAAATGTTCTTTATTCTATTTCTTCTTTAATACACTGAATTTTTTTTAACCTCCTTGAATATTCAAGCCATAGGTCTCTTTTCTTCATCCATAAATCAGACCATATTTTTCCAAGTAACTATCTCTCCCTCCCAGTGTTCTAGATTACTTCTTATTATAATAAGGTGACCAGACGTCCCGTTTTGAACAATTTGTCCTGAGACCTGCGGCATTTTTAAAAAAGCCCTGATTTTTGGAAAGAATGCACAATAAGTTAGGGAACAGCCGGGAGAACAAGAAGGGAATATATGGTTTTCAGCTGCCATGTGGCTATGTCGCCAGGATATGAGTTTTATATTATTTTTGTTAATTTTATAATATTAAACTGTAATAATAACAAATAATTGTTGAGAAGTGATTATCGAGAACTGCTTATCAAAGTTTGCATTGTTGTCAGGCCCCGCCCCCGCCCCCCCCCAACTGTGTCCCACTTTACCAATGTTAAAATCTGGTCACCTTATATTATAACCACAAGAAGGAGTCTCCATTAGCTTTAAATTTCTTTCAGAATTTTCCAGGACCTCTAAGACAAACATAAAAAGTTTCCTTTCACGTGGGAGCTGGGGTCATTTAAAGGGGTACCTATTAGGCAAGGGTCTTCACACGGAAGGGAAAAAATGTAAAAATGTACGAACCTCTGTACATCAGAAGTCACACAAGCAGGTGCAAATAGCAGACTCCTGTAACCCTTCTCCAACTCTCAGCAAGTAATGGACCCAGCCACAAACTCCTTCCCTATTTCACATCCATTTGCAAAGATGTCGTCCTCTGAGTTAGTCGTGATCTTTAATCTGCCTGGTACTTTCATGCCATTGACTTCTTTCCATATGTTCCAGGCATAGACCCACAGATACCCATGGGACTCTGGCAGCCACTTGCAGGCAACTCCTTTAACCTTTCCAGGCAGATCAGTGCAGATACACCCAGGATTTTGTTTCACTCAATCTTCAGGAAGCCAGTCATATGCTGGAAGTAGGATCTTTCAGCTTGCTTAAGAAAATAGCACCAGGCCTGGCGCTGTGGCTCGTGCCTGTAATCCTAGGACTCTGGAAGGCCCAGGGGTTGCTTAAGCTCAGGAGTTCAAGACCAGCTGAACTGAGAGAGTGAGACGCTGTCTCTACAAAAAATAGAAAAATCAGCTAGGCATTGTGGCAGGTGCCTGTAGTCCCAGCTACTTGGGAGGCTGAGGCAAGAGGATCACTTGAGGCCCAGAGTTTGAGGTTGCTGTGAGCTGTGACGCCACCGCACTCTACTCAGGGCAACAAAATGAAACTCTGTCTCAGAAAAAAAAAAAGGAAATAAAGAAAAGAACACCATAGTTTAAATTATTATCATCTAAGGAACCTGGGAAGAGTAATTTCTTTTACAATTTGGTTTAGCTATCAAAGGTTTAGATGTAAAACAATTTGGTTAATATTTGAACATTGATGCTTTTGCAATCATAAATAGTTTGACCATTTCCCCCCCTTTTGGCTTAAAAGTACATGTGTTATCTTCCTACCAGATGAGCTGCAGAAGTAATTCTAGCTATCAGTGGTTCTCAATCTGTGGGTCGCAACCCCTTTGTAACAATGAAAGTACATCCTGCATATCAGATATCAGATATAACAGCAGCAAAATCACAGTTATGAAGTGGCATTGAAAATAATTTTATGGTTGGGGGTCACCACAACAGGAGGAACTGTATTAAAGAGTTGCGGCATTAGGAAGGTTGAGAACCACTGCTCTCTATGTTAGTTGTTTGCATGCATGTAAATCAAATTTCAAATAAGTGATATGAGGTCTCAGAAGAGAAACATATATTTTTCTTCTCTTTTCTTTTTTTTTTTTGCTGTTTTTGGCTGGGGCTGGGTTTGAACCCGCCACCTCCAGCATATGGGGCTGGTGCCCTACTCCTTGAACCACAGGCGCCGCCCCATTTCTGTTCTTTTTTTAAGACAAGGTCCTGTTTGTCACTCAGGTTACAGAGTGGCCTCATCATTGTTCACTACAACTTCAATCTCCTGGGATCAAGTGATCCTTCTGTCCCAGCCTCCCAAGTAGCTAAGACACAGGTGCACACCACAAGGCCTGGCTAATATCTCTACTTTTGTAGAGACAGGTTCTTGCTATGTTGCTCAGGCTCAAACTTCTGGCCCCAAGCAATTTTCCCACCTCAGCCTCCCAAAGTGAGGCACGAGCCACTGTGCCTGGCCAAGAAATCTTTTGCGGGAAGCAATTCCTATCATTTGTGATACAGGCAAGCCCGTCCAATTTATACCCTTGATAATTTTCATGTTTATTTGCTCAACTACTTTATTAACATAAAGACTGCTTGTATCACCTAGAAAAATATCGACCAATCCTGAACCAAGGCTTCTAACAACAGAAGTTCCACCTTTGTCATCCTTTAGGCTGGCAGGTGTCTCAGAAAATGCTGATATAAGAAAACACAGGAAACTCGACTTCATGGAGTAACACTCCACTAGCAGAAACGACAGCCCCTCCGAGCCGCGGGTAAACCAGGAAAACCCAGAGAACTTGCTGTTACAAAAGGCCAATAAAAAAAAGAAAGTTCTGGATCCCTCACATCTCGCTTCTTTCTGTGGTCTGTTAAAAAGAAACTCCTAGGAAGTTTGTCCAATTTAAGCCTTTTAAGTAGTGAACGTTATTTAAAGCTATTTGAGATCACTGCTATAAGGAACAAAGCTATTTCAGGGCTGCTGCTTCTGCAAAGCCCCAAATGGGTAGCTGAAGGTGACCTTGAAGTGTGTGTTGTTACAGATCACAGATCCAGATTTTATAAGGTGAGGCGTGTGTTAAACCTTTGAGCAGATGGCCTGGGCTATCTTGTCTGGTCACATCCGGTCTCATTGATCAGTTCAGAGGCCAAAGTGCACCATATCCAAGGAAAGATAAGTCCCAAAGCTCTGGGGAAGTGACCCTTGGGGAGACCCTGAGTGGACACTGATAAGGATGTGTGTTATGTAGATGGTTCCCTTCTCATGGCCACCCTCAGGGTCAGCGCCCAGAGCATGTGAAGGTTGTGCTGATAGAAACAGGCTGTGGAACCAAAGGTCAGCTACTTGGCTGGAGCCCTGGCACACCCATGCACGACTTCCAAGAAACGAGCATTAAAAAGGCAGAAGCCTGCTTTGATTGGAAGTGGGAACGTGTTTGAAAAAAAATGAGTGATTCTGAAATAACAATGAGTGTTATATTGAGCCCAAAGAAGTTCCTGAAAGGTTATGGACCCAAGGATGAAAGATTATTCCAAAGTACGAAATGAAAGGAAAACAGAGGCAACGGCCTGCGTGGTCAAGTATGGCTGTTTGTCCACCTGGATGCAGGTGCGGTGAAGTCAGGAAAGACATTCCACACGTGGGTTATGGAGGACGTGGGCTTACAGGGTCAGGGAGACAGAGTTGGTCCCTCCCAGGATGTACACTCCAATTCTTCCTGGGTGGGTCAGTTCTACCTGGGTGGGTCAGTGATCTGATTCTATCAGTTCCTCTGGGGTCCACTTAAGAAAGTTTGAGTTTCTAGGCCAGATGTGATGGCTCACGCCTGTAATCCTAGGTCACTTGAGCTCAGGTGTTCAAGACCAGCCTGAGCAAGAGCGATACCCCACCTGTACTAAAAATAGAAAACTTATGGGGTGTGGTGTTGTGCTGTGCACCTGTCCTCCCAGCTACTAGAGAGACTGAGCCAGGAAGATCACTGGAACCTCAGGAGCCTGAGGTTGCTGTGAGCTAGGCTGACACCATGGCACTCTAGCCTAGGACAACGAGAGGGAGACTCTGTCCCTCAAAAAAAAAAAAAAAAAAGTTTGAGTTACTTAAGAGCTCCCTAAAGAGAAAGAAAATACCCTGGGAGGGAGTCTTTCATTTCTCTCAGATTAAGCTAAGCCAGAGCCAAACTCTGGCAGGAACCATTGAACATGACAAAGGGCAGAAAAGCCCAAACTAATGATAGCCATGGGGGAGGTGGGTGGGACACTCCCTGCCTCTACTCGGCTGTCCTCTGCGTGTCAGTCACACTCTGAACCCCCTGCCGTGGCAGCAGCTCAGTACCTCCTGAAACTGCATCGCTTTAGAAAACACTGTCTGGGCGGGCCTCAGACCAAACTAGGAGCCAGAGTGGGCCCCTCACATTCTCCCAAAATGCCCTTTCCTCCCTGACGGCAGGGAGGGGGAAATGTCCTTCAAGGTAAAAGGCCTGGAACACACCTTGCGATGGCAACAGGAGTAAATTAGTAGGGTTGATTATAAAGATTGGGGGTGGAGGGGTCCATAGAGAGCAAACCCAGGGAAAAGAAGAAATCGGAGAAGAACTTGAGTTATGCAACTCAAAACACAAATGGGAAACAGAAAGAGTCAACGGCAGGGCTGAAAGAGTACAAGCCCTTGACCTGATGCGGTGACAGAAGATATGGCTAAAGACCAGCAGCAGCAGCAAGCCTCAGGTCAGAGCTGAGAAACCTTTGGAGTGCTCAGTGCTAATATGTCTTTTCACCAAGGTAAGTGCATTGGCTGGTGAGGAAGGAGGGGAACCTGGGCCTGGGAGGGGGTGTCTGAGCAATCAGAAATGAGGTTGGGCACTTTCAACCCCAGAATCTTTCTGAAGCTTCCTTAAAAGGGAGCCAATCCCTCCCGCTCTCCATCTCAGGGACGTGCCATATCCCAGAGACAAAAGAGATTTCCATGACTGTCCCTGGAGTGGTTGCTTCAAAACTGGACATTTCTTCTCCTCAGAGTGCAGCCCTCCTCCCTTTCCTTGCCCCCAAGTTCACAAACAGAGTTTCAAACCCACAGAGCCAAGTCAAAGAAGTGCAAAGTCTACTACAGGATTCTGGGGCCCACGTATGGGAGTGATTTGAACAGTGTGATACCAGGGAAACGGAAATATATAAAACTGATTGGACTGCAAGTATTAATATGGGTATTAAGATGCATATTTGGCCATGTATAAGTGCTGCCATGTATAATGTGCACCCATGGTTTGGGCCCAAAAACCATGTCAACTTTCAGGGACCAAAATCTTTCCTTTTAATTTTTTTTTTTTTTTTTGACAGAGAGTCTCATTCTGTTGCCCTGGTATGTGGCATCATAACTCACTGCAAACTCAAACTCTTAGGTTCAAGCAATCCTCTTGCCTCAGCCTCCTGAGTACCTGGGACTACAGGTACACGCCACAATGCCTGGCTATTTTTAGAGATGCAGTCTCACTCTTGCTCAGGCTGGTCTCTAACTCCTGAGCTTAAGCGATCCACCCACCTTGGCCTTCCAGAGTGCTAGGATTAGAGGTGTGAGCCACAACACCCAGCCCCTTTTAATTTTTTAATTCAAGTTTTTATTTGTTTATATGTAGGTGCTTGTCTTTTGTATCATTAAAAAATTAGCCTTTTTAACATACTATGGTACAAGAAATCTTATGTGACAAATAATTACAAAACACAAGAATAACTAATTTAATCACTTGTATAAGGTACAAGGGATTTTCTAATAATTTTTGTAAAAATATCAGGGTAGATTGCTAGCTCCCGCCTAAAGTATATAAAGAGAAATATGTAAGTTCAACAAAACCGATTACCATATTCCAGGGTATTATTTTGCATATGGATATTTTTATTGCTTTCTAGAGTTATACTTACAACACTAGAAAGAATAAATAAAATTAAAAAGATTTATATAGGTATAGAATTAATTCTATCCACAAGTAAAACACATCCTTATTTTCCCCTCAAAGATTTTGGCAAAAATAGTGTGCATTAAATACGGCAAAACATGGTAAGCAGGAATTGGAATTTTATGAATTGGCTGCAGTGCCAGGGTGAGGTGTTAACAGTCGACTGTATGGGTTAATTGAAGACTAGACTCAATAGTGAGAGGAAGTCAATGCCAAGATTACTCTGGTTCACTGTAGGAGGAATCCAAAACCTCCGTGAGATGGAGATGTCACAATAGATCTACCATGAGCTACTTGCACAGTCAGCCCTAACCTTAACCTTTGGAAGGACCTTAGGATACTTCACCAAGACATCAAGAAATTAAATGCTTCATTTATGAGACAAGTTCCTGGAGGATCTGCTTGACCAAGTATAGGAGTAAACTAAGAAAGAAGAAACTAAATCATCCCTTAAGACATTGTTAGAGTCTAAGTAATCTCATAGTTCCTACCAAAGCTCAGTTTTGAAGCATGATTTTATGGGTAATAGCTTGATAATAAAAAGACCATCTTCCCTGATAATCAGAGGAATGGATATTGGGACCACATAGGTTTTTAGTCCTCACAGAACGGTATACTAAATTGTTCTGTGGCGTTGTGCCAGCAGCTTGCTTTGAAAGCTACAATAAGCTGCTATACAAAATCCTTTCTAATATTCCCATGTAACAAATCTTTGATCAGTACCAATGTGAAATATGCCACCTGATTATGAAATATTTTCCTGAAAAAAAAATAGGGGGGAGACGCCTGTGGTTCATTGGGTAGGGCGCTGGCCCCATATGCCCAGGGTGGCGGGTTTGAACCCGGCTCTGGTCAAACTGCAACAAAAAAACAGCCAGGCATTCTGGTAGGTGCCTGTAGTCCCAGCTACTTGGGAGACGGAGACAAAAGAATCGCTTAAGCCCAGGAGTTGGAAGCTGCTGTGAGCTGTGACACCAGAGCACTCTACTGAGGGCAATAAAGTGAGACTGTCTCTAAAAAAAAAGAAGTGGGCTTGGCGCCTGTAGTCCCAGGTACTTGGAGGCTGAGGCAAGAGAATCACATAAGCCCAAGAGTTTGAGGTTGCTGTGAGATGTGATGCCAGGGCACACTACCAAGAGCAACATAGTAAGAAAAAAAAAAAAAGAAAGAAATGACTCCTCTTGTATATAGGTCTTATCTTAGGCAGTGGCAGCTGGCCCAGCCCACTGCACTGTCTACTCCAGGACACCACACTTCACCCGTTAGTCAGCAAGAGCTCTATCCAAAGCCAAGTGCGTTCTGCCATCCGTGTCGTTATTCTGCTGCAGCCTCTCTCTCTTCCATTTATTTTCTGTTCTAATGAACAGTTTTGATCCATGACAAAAGTCGCACAAGTGGCAGCGCTCAGCCTCTCTCAGAGAAACAGAGGAAGACTGTTACGGCATCAAAGAGCAAATTTCAAAGAAACAGGTGCTTTCAAAGAAACAGAAAAGAAAATTGAGGAGAAAGATCAATATGCAATCAGGGGTCATTAGAAGTCCTTTCACTTTTGAAATGAATCTTAATGATTAGCATGGAACTGACCAGGAATATAGGGAACCGAGGCCTGTCACGGCTTCCAGGAGGTTTAAAGAGAACAGATGAGAAATGCCAGTGAATGGCACAGGGGAAAAGTGCGTCTATAATAATCCCATCTGGCACTGACTAGGTTAGTGCTGACGATTCAAAACATTAATTTCCCACTACTTTCCAAAAAAACCTATACTTGTATCTACAGTAAGACTTCTATAAATCAGGAAAGGGTAACATGTCCTGCAGTACTAAACTCCAAAATCTCTGTGATTTAACACACAGGGTGAATTTCCCTCTCCTGAAAAGTCTAGAGTGTGTCGGAGATCACACCATTTGAAACATTTTTTTGTAGAGACAGAGTCTCACTTTATTGCCAGCAAGCTCTTTGTCTCTCTCTGGAGCAAACTCATTTCACGCTGACTTCATGCCCCTCTAGGTTTCCAGCCAGGTAGAGTCTTCCATGCAGCTGGGATCCTCTCTGCTGGCTGCCTTCCTCTCCTAAACTCCGTACCCTTTATGCACTTTATTTATTTGAAACCGTTTCCCGTTGAATACCATGGTAATCTTGGTGAATTTCCCTTTAGTTTTCATTATGAAGACAATTGCACTTTGCTTCTTAAAAGCTCCATCCTGCTCATTCTAAAATTTGAGCCAATATTCAGTCAAATCTCTTCCTCCACTCCATGGCTCCAGCAGCCAAGGGGTTAGGGACATTGCATAGGGCACGGTCTGGGGGCCCATTGTCACATACCTCCCCTCCTCTCTCTCTCTTCCTTATGCTGCTTCTTTGGTCTTGGAGAAGGAAACAGCCAGAGTGAACGTGGGTCTCTCCCAAGGGCCATACCTGTCCTTCTAAAGCAGTGGTTTTCACCTGGTGTGCCATGAACACTTGTAAATATCCTTAATTAAATTATTTTCAGGCTGGGTGTGGTGGCTCATGCCTGTACTCCTAGCACTCTGGGCAGAGTAGATTGATTGCTTGAGCTCAGGAGTTTGAGACCAGCCTGAGCAAGAGTGAGATCTCGACTCTGCTAAAAATTGAAAAACTAGCTGGGTGTTGTGGCATCTGTGTCCCAGCTACTTGGGAGGTTGAGGAAAGAGCCTTAGGCATGAGCCCAAGAGTTTGAGGTTGCTATGAGCTATTATAACACCATGGCACTCTACCCAGGGTGACAGAGTGAGACTATCTCAGAAATACATAGATACATACATAATTTTCAAAAGATGTTCAAAGCACAGTAGGTATATCTTTTCTTTTTACTTTTTTTTTTTTTGAGACAGTTTCACTTATTAAACCTCGGTAGAGTGCTGTGAAGTCACAGCTCACAGCAACCTCCAACTCTTAGACTTAGGTGATTCTCTTGCCTCAGCCTCCCAAGTAGCTGGGACTATAGGTGCCCGCCACAATGCCCAGCTATTTTTTTGTTGCAGTTAGGTCGGAGCTGGGTTTGAACCCATCACCCTTGGTATATGGGGCCGGCTCCCTACTCACTGAACCACAGGCTCTGCCCTACCATTTTTTTTTTTTGATCAACATAAGTGTGCCACAGATGTTTAACTGTGCCATAAGATAAAAAGGTTGTGAAGGCTCAAGTATGCCATAAGATAAAAAAAGTTGAAAAACATTCTTCTAGATTCTTGTCTTCAGTCTCACCTATGCAGGTAGACACTCCAACCAGCCCCTCTGGGAGGGCTCTTCCCAGATGGATGGTTCTTAGTTGTGACTGAGCCCTGCTGGCTCTGATAGGGGGATCAATTTGTCCCACACTGGAGCAGTCCCAGGCTCTATTGCAGCCCCAATCCCACCTTCCCTCATGGCCAACTCTGCAGCCAGCAGGCCCTTGTAGTATCCAGCTTCGGAGTTAGCCACAGCTTTCAGCTTGAGGTAGGAAACCCTGGCTTCCCTCTTGCCTGATGCCCTGACCACAGACCTCTCCCCAGACACGTTGTCCCTGCTCTGTCTGCTAACAGAGCAGCCATCCAGGGAATCTGCTCGATAAGCAGATGTCTGATTAGAGACCCTACTCTGGGCTTGTTGTTGAATTGTTTGTAACAATGCACAGCAGTTCCTTCTCTAATGATTCTCTTGAGAACCTCCTGCCTTAGCTTGGAAAGAGGAAACGCCCACTTCCCGTCCAGCTTAGGGAGGAGAGGGGCAAGAATAGCTCCACATCACAAGCACTGCAGCCCTCAAAAGACAGCATCCTTCCTGCCCTTCCCCATCCTCTTCTTCTGTCCAAAGAAGTGTTGTGGGAGGTGACTGGGTCTGTTCTCTAAATCAGTGCTTCTCAGGAAGACCCAAGGTGGGTGGTTGGTCTCCTCACTCAGGAGGACCATCCTTAGCCTGCAGGATGGGCGGTGTGGTATCTCCTCCATGTGAGCCGCAGTAATCTAACTCAGAAAACAGGATCCCATTTGGCACCCTGAAGCATCTTGTTACCTATTCATGTGTGTAGAACCTCCACCAGTTGACCACCCAAGGGACTGAAACAAACTGGTCAACATACAGAGTGGTCAATGTAAAGAACTAGGCCTTCTGTACTGACAAAGTACATGTGGTGCATGTCTATGAAAATTAGGTCAGCTTAAGGAGGTGGTCAGTGTAGGGAGGTGGTCAACTATGGAGGTTCTACTGTATTTCATTAATATCAGTCTTCTTTACCAGAAGACCACGACACCACAATGCACATATATATGCTTCACTCAAGATTGAATTATAGCTGCTTAGCAGAGCACCTAGCCAAAACAAACATAGTACTGAATGAAATTAAACTTCTCTTACAATAATGTTGCTCCCATGAGCACAGCTGATTGGACCAGACCTGGGGACATGACTAATCTATTGATGTATATCACCCAATCCATCAGCCAATGAGGATCTGTACTGAGAGAACTAGACCCAGAAGATGTAAGGACTAGGCAGCCTTTACAGAGTTCTTATTGAGTGTCCAGAAAACCACAGGAAGCTGGGATGGGACGGTCATGTGCACGTTAAAATAGAAAATCCTATTTTATTTATTTATTTATTTTTGAGACAGAGTCTCATTTCCCCCCTCGGTAGAGTGCCGTGGCCTCATAGCTCACAGCAACCTCAAACTCTTGGGCTCAAATGATTCTCTTGCCTCAGCCTCCTGAGTAACTGGAACTACAGGTGCATACCCTGACAGCTGGTTATTTTTAGAGACTCTGGTTCAGGCTGGTCTCAAACCTGTGACCTCAAGCAATCCACCCACCTTGGCCTCCCAGAGTGCTAGGATTACAGGCATGAGCCACCATGTCCGGCCTTAGAAAATGCTATTTTAAAAGATTAATGAAGCAGATATGAAAGGAGTAGTAAAGAAAAGAAACTACCTGGTCTCAAGAAGAAAGAATGACCTCAAAGAGGTCAGTAGGATATCTGAGAAATGAACACCAGAACCAACAAGGTGGGGTGTTGGGGGCCCCTTCCTCTGCTCCAGTTGGCTTCTAGGAAGGTCTCCTCTCTGGCTTAGCGTCTGCTGCAGATTTCTCCACTTAAAGACTTCTCACAATGAGGAACCACCAGAAATAAAAGTGGATTATTATGATAAATAAAAATAGGCAATAACAAACAAAATGTATAAGAGGAAATGGTTAAGGCTGGGGACAGCGTATGTTACCTCTAAACCGTGAACAAAATTACTTAATAAAATTATGTGCCAGGCACTGTTTCCAAGTGGTTTACAAGTGTTTACACATTTATTCCTCACAACAACTGTGGAAACAAAGACAGCCCAACATAGAAAAGCAAATGCTATTTCTACGGTTTGAATGTCCTCTCCAAAACTCAGGTTGAAATTTAATTGCCATTAGGACAGTATTAAGAGGTGAGACCTTTAAGAGGGGATTAGGCCACAAGGCTCTGCTCGCATGAATGGATTCATGCCATTATGGTGGGAGTCAGTCAGTTATCACAGGAGTTCAGCCCCCTTTTTCTATCTCATCCTCTCTTGCCAAGTGATGCTTTCTGGACATTATGACAAGTTAAGAAGGCCCACCAAGATGCAGCCCCCTCAATCGTGGACTTCCCAACCTCTAGAATGATGAGCCAAATAAAATTATTCTTTGTTGTTTTTTAACTGACTCTATTAGAACAAAAAAATAAACTTCTTTATGAATTACCCAGTCTGTGCTATTCAGTTACAGCTGCAGAAAATGGACAAAGACAGCTGTTTACTCAGAGCTTGGCATAGCAAGGGAGTCAGCCACTGTCACTCATGTTGTGCAGAGACTCAAAGGCAGGCAAAGGTGTGAGAAGCTTTATAGTGGGAAAACGGGAGAGAGTCAAGTGTTCCCTGGCTGGAGACTATTGGCATGGGGCTGGGATGGGGAGGTCCCAAGTGGGAAGCAGGAAAAGTATTGGAGAAGCTGTCATTTGTTAATCAAGTCCTGGCCATTTGGAGCCAGTTGTTTCAAGGGTTGTGTGATTTCCTGGACTGTTTGCTAGAGATAATGGTCTGATTTCCTCCTGCTCTGACTTGCAGATACCAGGCTGCTTAGAGGAGATAATGGGGTGGGTTTGTGCTGGTTGCTGCTAGGTGAGAATTCTGTTTTTACTTATGTTCTGACCATTGTCTGCTTTTACCTTTGGTCTCTCATAACTCCATAGCAGGGGAGTTTCATTTAACTCCTCAAACTTTTTAAACAGGGGGCCAGTTCACTGTCCCTCAGACCGTTAGAGGGCTGGACAGCAGTCCCGGGACAAGTCGGCTGCTAAGCAGGACAGGCAGCAGTGGCAAAAACACCCGGAGGGCCAATAAATGTCCTCTGTGGGCTGCACGTGGCCCATGGGCCGTAGTTTGAGGACACCTGCTCCATAGGGTACGTACACTATTCTCATTTACAAACAAGGGGGTGTAGTACAGAAACACAGTGAATGGCAGTGCCAGAATTCAAACTGAGGCATCCTGTCTACAGAGTCTGCCACTGCGTGGAGCTGCTTGGTTTTGGGTCAATTTTGAACATTTCTTTTCTATGAGAAAATTTAAATCTCTATTCTTCTACCCAGTTCTTTGAGGCTAATGAAAGAGGGTGAAAGCTTAACTTCAGCATGCTAAAGTTCGAGCCTGCGTAATCTCTTGTTATGCTAATAATTCATGACAGATTTGTTTGTGAAAGGAGAATTCATAGGGTTGGGTCTTCTAGAAAGAGACTTTGAAACAGGGATTAGAATGCAGTAAGTTTATAAGAGAATGCTCTTGGGATCAAGCTCTGTACAGGGAAAGGACTTAGAGAGACAAGTTGAGCAGTGATGCGACTTCAACAGGGGCCTCTGCCAACCCCACGCACAGAAGCACAGTGCAGCTGGGATGGCTGCAGAGTTGTCCTGCATTGCAGCAAGGGGGTATGGCGGTATGCCCCCCAGAAACTAGTCTATAGTGCAGGTCGCCCCCCAAGAACAGCCATGGGCAATATCCAGAGGCAGCTGATGCCTGAGGGCTGCTATCTGACCACAGTCCTGGCAGCTGGGGAAGTAAGTCCTTCCACCCGATGGAGGAGTGGTCATCAGGCATCTGCTACAGAGAGTAGGTGTGGGCTGTGTTTAGGGACAGAAATATTCTCAGAAAGCAAAACCTGCAGGAAATGACTCCTCAGAAACTATGACCATGAGAAGGAAGTGCTCATTCCTGGTAGTTGAGAGATTAAGGACCAAAAATGAGAGGTTATTACGAGACGTGAACAAAAGGAAGTGGAGTCCAGGTTCTGTGTGGGCAACGTGGCCTTTATTCCACTCGAGTGCTAGTGAGCTGAGTTCACAAAGAAAATCAGCACGTGGGATAAGATGGATGAGGATATAAGTTTGCAGGGGTAGGGATTGGCATGTTCATTCCTTCCTGGGCAGGGCAGTTCTGTGTAGGCAGGTCCCTACATGAGTACACTGAACTGCACTAGGACAGCAAGGACCCCTGAGTGCTATTGGGGCAACCAGTAAAAATACAAATCACAAGATGTCAAGGGCATTGGGGTGGCCAGTTGGCTCTTTCTCAGCTTGTTCTAGAGCAGCGTCGGGTCCCACTTTGGTCCTCATCTATACCATGAACTTAGCAATTTCCCGACCATGCCTGAACAGGTGCAGACTTGCTGGCTAAACTGGAATTAGACCAGAGCGTGGGCCAATCAGCGACTGCCTTTGGATTCTGCATAACGGGTCTGTGAGCCCCCCAGAGACCAGCTTCTCTAGCTGCTCTGGCTTTAAATACTGTGATTCCCCCATCAAGGGTCCTCTCCCTTGAACTCTGGCTAACTCAGGGCAATCTGGAAGAGTAAGTTCCATGAGGCGAAGGAAGAGGGGCAAAGAAATAGAAGAAGGGAGGGGGTCCTGGGAGGAGAAAGGGGAAAGGAAAGAAGGAAAATAAGAGAGACAGGGAGAGGGGATCTGCTTCTGCAGTATTCTTCCTGAACATGGGGGAAGGATTGGAAGACAGTCAAGACTCTTTCATCATCCTGAGTCTAAGATCAAGTTGGCTTTGCAAATATTAACTTCCAGTAGAGACCATGTGCCTCTCTCCCCACCTGGCAAGGCTGAGTGTGTATCTGGGGAACAAAGCATTGCTCAACCACCAGCAAACACAGCAAAGCTTTATGATACTTTCTTGCTATCACCTTTAGCATAATCCACAGAAAGACCCAAATCACACACTGATATCACGAACCCTCCCCACTTATAATACAGAAATGGGTGGGAGCCGGAGCCAGAAAGAATGACAGACACCCCATCATACCTGGATCGGGAGAGCTGACCGCAGTCTTTTTCAACTCACACTAAAAGTGTATGAAACAGAATCATCTACTTGTCAAGTGATCTGCTCTTTATAACACTAAACACACACACACAAATGCTTACCAGCTCAGAAAATAGCTTCAAGAGTTCACTTAGGGGCAAACATTTCACCTACAAAAAATGGTAGTTTGTGGGAGAAAACAGGCTATTTTCAGGTGGAGGAAAGCCTGACACATATCTCTCTTGATTCTATAAATATCCTGATAGAAAATGATAGAGTCAAAGAGATTATTTCTTCCCTTAGTTTTGTTTGGAGTTCTGCCTGTAACAACCCGCCCAAAGAGAACCGGTCCACCCAGGTAGAAATGAGTGCCTGGAAGGTCCCACCCAGGAAAGAGCAAATGTACCAATCTCCACCCCTCCGACCCTTTAAATTCCCATCCACCCTAACCCATGTGCTGACTCCTTTCTCAGGCTCAGCTCATTTGTAGGTGGGGGGGAAATAAAGGCCACGATGCCCACCCAGAACCTGGACTCCAATTTCCTTTCATTCACATTTTGGAATAATCTATTATTTCCAATCCTTGACCTCTCAGAAAACGCTTCTATTTGTTGCCCTGAAAGATCCTTTGAGAATGTGAAGCACGCATTTCCTCCAAGTGTGAGTTACTTGGGGATTGGGACGTTTCTATTCTTTTCACGGGTCTTTCCCCAGAACATGTAGGCTGTCCTGGGCAGCTGAAGCCTCACAGGCTAACACATGTTTTAGAAATTTGCCTGTTTGACTCACCTTGCAGTGTATCTGGGGAACAGATACACATGTGAATTAATTAATGGGAATTAATCCCACATTAATTTGTAATATGTCATTCTTATACTGATTTAGCTAAAACTTAGGTAAACTGAGCCTCACACATCAGACAGATGTTATAAAATACAGAAAAAGCATTTATAACTCTTGTTTTATGCAACAGGATCATTTCTTCCCTTAGTTTTGTTTGGAGTTCTGCCTATAAAATGCCTTACAATGATTAAAAGTGGCTAAGACATGTCAGAGATATTAGCAACTTGTCGAGTATTCCTTAAAATCTCATTTTAACACCAACTTGTTCATTGTGGTCACTACTGCAGAAAAGAGGTTTTGTTGTTTTTCTTTATTTTTTGGTGTTAAAAGATCCTCTTTCCATTTTGCAGTAGAACTTTGATTTTTATTATTAAGCACTAAAATTTACATAAAGTGGAAATTTCGCTCAAGAAATCTATAAGATTAAACAATTTAGTTGAGAATATGCTATAAATTTTCACTAAGAAAAAAACAAAACAAAACATTTCAAATTCCCTTTCCTTTTCACCAAACTCTACTTCTAACCTCATTACTACGTCTGTGCAGCTGAGGATGATACTGACACCTTCTAAATGTGGCAGAGTTTTACTTCTAGTTATTTAGTATTACCCTAGGCGTGAAAAGTGAGCTCTCCTCCGAAGCTCTGCTCCCCCTAAACCACCATAACATATTACAAAAGAGAAACACTAACGATCAACTTTCCCCGATCCTGGGATTTGCTGGTCACATTGTCTCCAATTCAGCAACTTCTCCACCTCAACATCCTGACATTTTATATGACCTGTCTCTATAACCTGCCATTTTATGCTTTATTTTGTATCCCCAGCCAGATCTCAGAATACAGCAAAGTATGAAATCACAGGGCAGGCAAACCCAGAAAATGCAGGGATAAAGGGGTGTGTGCCATCTGTTCCAGGCAGGAAGAGTAAAGAAAGAATTGTCCCCTGTTAGCTGTGCTCCTGTTTTCTAAATGCCAGTCTGACAGCGGTGTGAACCCTTGCTGGGATGGCTTGTAATTTTAGGCCCCGCAGCTAATAATTTAATTTTCTCTTTCATCAAGTTTTGAAATGATATCCCTCTACTTTCCCCATGAGCATGGAAAGATGATTATAGATGCAACAGTGAAACCTGGGGCAGTGCCTATGGCTCAGTGGGTAGGGCGCTGGCCCCATATACCAAGGGTGGTGGGTTCAAACTTGGCCCTGGCCAAACTGCAACAAAAAAATAGCCAGGTATTGTGGTGGGCACCGGTGGTCCCAGCTACTTGGGAGGCTGAGGCAAGAATCGCCTGAGCCCAGGAGGTGGAGGGTGCTGTGAGCTGTGGGACGCCATGGCACCCTACCCAGGGTGATAAAGTGAGATTCTGTCTCTACCAAAACAAAAAAAAAAAGAAAGAAAGAAAACTGGTTTCTTTTAGTGTTAGCCAAGTAACTAGGTTTTTCTTGGATGACAGAGTTGGGTAGGGTCTGTGCTGTGTGCTAAGCCAATGCTATTAACTACAGTGTTAAGACAGTTTAGAGGAGCTGGCCAAAGTTTCCACTAGAGTAGCTCCACAAAGGCTTGATGGTGGAACTGGGCCTTGAAGGCAGAGCAGGGATCCTCTCTGTCGAGGGCGGTATATGTCATTCTAGGAAGACAGAGCAGCATGAACAAAGGTGCACATGTGAGACACCAGCCGGTAAACAGGCAGCCGGGGGCAGATGCACTTAACTTCTCTGGGCTCATGGAAGACAACAGAATATCCTTCAGTCACTCTTGGTCATAAAGATTGCCTCCATTCAAAATTAAGTTATCTAGGCCCACAAGATAGTAAAAGATCCAAACCTAAGCCTTGCATTTTGTCCATCTTTGAGCTTTTAGTGGCTTCTGTTCAGAGGTGGGGAGGGACCTGTATCTCCTCTGCCCCCCACTCTCTTGCTTACATCTTCACCCACTGGGAAGCTACATTTTGTGGTCACACAGGGGTGACAGCAGATGAGGAGATCACACTGGGCTGGATTCACACGTGGTCCACCTGTTCATCTCACACGGGTGATGGTACGGGGGTGACAGCAGGTGAGGAGATCACACTGGGCTGGATTCACACGTGGTCCACCTGTTCATCACACACGGGTGATGGTACAGGGGGATGGCAGCAGGTGAGGAGATCACACTGGACTAGATTCACACATGGTCCACCTGTTCATCACACACGGGTGATGGTACAGGGGTGGCAGCAGGTGAGGAGATCACACTGGTCTGGATTCACACGTGGTCCACCTGTTCATCACACAGGTGATGGTACAGGGGTGGCAGCAGGTGAGGAGATCACACTGGGCTGGATTCACACGTGGTCCACCTGTTCATCACACATGGGTGATGGTATGGGGGTGACAGCAGGTGAGGAGACCCCACTGGGCTGGATTCACACGTGGTCCACCTGTTCATCACACACAGGTGATGGTACAGGGGTGGCAGCAGGTGAGGAGATCACACTGGTCTGGATTCACACGTGGTCAACCTGTTCGTCACCCACTGGTCAGGGTACAGCGGTGTCAGCAGGTGAGGAGATCACACTGGGCT
>CAUYTI010106476.1:0-12125 GCA_963575145.1 Galago senegalensis | reverse complement strand
CCGCGCCCTCCGGTCCGGCGCGCGGCGGGTGGCCAGTCGGCCCACCGCGGGGCCTCGGTCGCCGCCCCCCCGGCCCCGCCGGGGCCGACGTAGGAGGATGGAGAGGGGGAAGAGAGGGAGAGGGAGGAGAAAGAGGAGAGGGAGGAGGAAGAGGAGAGGGAGGAGGAAGGGGTGGAGGAAGAGATGGAGAGGGAGGAGGAAGGGGAGGGGGAGGAGAGGGAGGAGGACGGGGAGAGGGAGGAGGAGGAGAGGGAGGAAGGGGTGAGGGAGGAGAGGGAGGAAGAGGAGAGGGAGGAGGAAGGGGTGAGGGAGGAGAGGGAGGAGGAAGGAGAGGGGGAGGAGAGGAAGGAGGAAGGGGAGGAGAGGGAAGAGGAGGAAGGGGAGGAGAGGGAAGAGGAGGAAGAGGAAAAAGAGGAGGAAGGGGAGGGGGAGAGGGAGGAGGAAGGGGAGTGGGAGGAGTGGGAGGAGAAGGAGGAAGAGGAAAAAGAGGAAGAAGGAGAAGCCCAGGAGGAAGAGGCAACAGGATTACAGGAAGAAGACACAGTGGTACTCCAGAAGATTAGTAAATCCAAGATTAGTTTGGAGAAACTTGGTACTGATTTCCAGTCATCCATGTCAAGAACTTCCCCAGTAAGTAGTAATTGTAATTCATTTATTCATTCATTCAGAATCATTCACTGAATGCTTATTATAGGCCAGGCTATGTCAACCTACAAAACCAAATAAGACAATCCATTCTTTTAAGGAGCTCTAAGGTATGTCAGGAGGCAGACCCATAACCAGACATTATAAAACACTGCTATGTGCAGTGATTGAATGTTACCCGGAAGATAAAACAACACTACTTAACCCAGTTCGGAGGATAGTCATGGAAGGCTTCCTGGAAGAGATGTGTTACCATAGCTTCCTGTCAGGTGTGTTACCAACCCTGACCATGGCTGGTAAGGGTTAGCTGAAATGTGCTTGTCTTAGCATAGAGTCAGTATGATAAAAGTAAAGTAGGCCTTCCATAGACTGCTCCCAGGAGAAGAGCTCAGTTCTGGCCAAGGATTAGTAATTCTCTGTGACAAGTCAGCCTTTTGGAGACCACCAGTGCCACTTAGTAGAATGATTTTGCTATTGTGTTTTACTATGGCCTGTGCTAAATTTAGCAATAGCAGGCCAACAAGAAACTTAACATACCTTTATTTTTAAATATAAAATGTTCCAGCCTCCTTTTTAAAACATTTCCTAATTCCAAGGTGAGGCTAATGTTGGTGAGACTGGCTGATTCAGAACAGAAAAGGAAACTAAATGGGGGTGGGTGGGTGGTATACACCTGTAATCCCAGCTACACAGGAGGGTGAGGTGGGAGGATTTTTAGAGCCCAAGAGTTTGAGATCAGCCTGGGCAATATTTTAAGACATTGTCCTCTGGTCGGGTGTGGTGGCTTACACCTGTAATCCGAACACTTTGGTTGGCCAAGGCAGTGGATAGCTTGAGCTCAGGAATTTGAGACCAACCTGAGCAAGAGTGAGACATCATCTCTACTAAATTAAAAAAATCAGCTGTGTATCATGGTCCACACCTGTAGTCCCAGCTACTTAGGAAGCTGAGGCAAGAGGATCACTTGAGCCCAGGAATTTGAGGTTGTTGTGAGCTATGATGACCACACAACACTCCACCCAGGGCGATAGAGTGAAACTCTGCCTCAACAAAAGAAAGAAGGAAAAAAAATTAACCAGTATGGTGGTGGGTACCTGAAGTCCTAGGAGGCTGAGACAAGAGGCAAGGCTTAGGCCCAGGAGTTTGAAGGTGCAGTGAACTATGATCTGGGCACTGCACTCCAGTCTTTGTGAGAGAGGAGGATCTTGTCTCAAATTTTTTTTTTTTAGTCCAGCAATCAGTTAAATTAAAAAAGAAAGAAAAAAAATTTAAGTTAAAAATTAAAAACAGCCTCAGCACCAGTCATATACACTTAAGGTGGTAGGTTCAAATCCAGCCTGGGCCTGCCAAATCAACAATGACGGCTGCAACCAAAAAATAGCTGTGCGTTGTGGCGGGTGCCTGTAGTCCTGGCTACTTGGGAGGCTGAGGCAGGAGACTCACTTGAGCCCAGTACTTGGAGGTTGCTGTGACCTGTGATGCCACAGCACTCTATCCAGGGTGACAGCTTGAGGCTCCGTCTCAAAAAAAAAAAAAAAAATTAAAAACAATAAATGGGGGGATGTTGCATTATAATCACAATCTTTTATTTCTTTTTAAAGAAAACCCATACAGGTAGTGAGTCAAAGCATTCGTTGGAATCAGAGGGTTCTGAAACAAATTTAAGACGCCTGAGCTTAGGACGTGAATTTTATGATTCTGATGAAACCAGTTTTGAGGAACAACAGGTTAGTTCACCTGAAATGCAGCCCTCAGGTGACCTTGAGGAGGAAACCACCCATATGCCCAAAGATGAATTGGGACAAGAAGGAAGAGGTTTGGAATCAGAGATGGAAGAGAAGGCACAGGAAAAGAAAGTATCAGTCTTCCTCGATCAAAAAGCAGGAATCACCGAGGAGTCCATGGTATCCACTACCATGGAAGACATTTTGTTCCAGAAAGATGAGAGCACCTTATATCCCTTGGTAAGTGTAACATGCTTTTTCTAAGAATCTCCCCCACTGAGAGGAAGGGAGGTCATGAGGTAGGATCTCACCTAATGTGCACATTGTGAGTGTATAACAAGCCCCCTGGGTGAGGGGCTCTTCTGCAAATGGAACTTTGCCCTGGAAGAGAGAACAATGTAACCAAAATATTATACCCTCATATTAATTTGAATAAAGTTTAAAAAAAAAAGAATTTCCCCCAGTGCTTTGGAAGTATTGTGAAGTGGGGGAATTTTATGTATGGGGGGAGAAAAAATATTAGCAGAAAGATGCTTTTAAAACTAATAATAGGCGGCACCCGTAGCTCAGTGAGTAGGGCACTGGCCACATACACTGAGGCTAGTGGGTTTGAGCCTGCCTGGGCCTGGTGAACAATGACAACTGCAACAAAAAATAGCTGGGCATTGTAGCCGGCGCCTGTAGTCCCAGCTACTCAAGAGGCTGAGGCAAGAGAATCACTTAAGCCCAAGAGTTGGAGGTTGCTGTGACCTGTGACACCATGGCACTCTATTGAGGGTGACATAATGAGACTCTGCCTCAAAAAAAAAAAAAAAAAGAATAATAGACTTACACCTTTTAAAAGTTCAGTTAAGGCTCGGCACCTGTGGCTCAAGTGGCTAAGACACTAGCCATATACACCTAAGGTGGCGGGTTCAAATCCAGCCCGGGCCCGCCAAACAACAATGACGGCTGCAACCAAAATAAAATAAAATAGCCGGGCATTGTGGCAGGCGCCTGTGGTAGGTGCCTGTGGTCCCAGCTACTTGGGAGGCTGAGGCAGGAGACTTGCTTGAGCTCAGGAGTTGGAGGTTGCTGTGAGCTGTGATGCCATAGCACTCTACTCAGGGTGACAGCTTGAGGCTCTGTCTCAAAAAAAAAAAAAAGTTAAGAGGTTTGGCTGGACACATGGGACTGAACATGAACTTGAACACTGCTGCATCTGGGTTCAATACTGTTGTTTAGCAGGCAGGAAATTCCAGACGTAGTTTGTCAGTTGCACAGGGTGATATTTCACTCAAAATTGGTCCCTCCTCTACCCCCCTTCTCTTTTCCATCTCTCTTCCTTTCCCTTGTCTTTTGTTTTCCACTCCACTTTCTCCTTTTTCTTCTTCCCTCTCTTCCCCTCCTCTTTCTTTCTCTCTCACACTGTAATACTCCTCCTTTATTCCACCAATGCTTTGCTTCCCCTTCTTGCCTCCTCTCTTCTGTCTTGATTTCTTTGCATGCTCCAAAACCATCCATTCCCAGACAGTCAGAAAGCGAAAGGCATGACAAGAGTGAGAGCTGCAGTGAAAAGCCCCAAGCAGTGCAAAGGAGTTTGCCTTTGCTGCTGCTGAGAATATTCCAGGGAGGCACCATCTGCGAGGAATAAAAATATTATCATTTACGACGAGAAGGAAGAAGAGAGGTTTTTTTCCTTCTTCCTCCATCTGCTACTTTCTGAAAATTGTTTCCTAGGATTCATGCTTTTTACAAAAATTTTCCCTGTAGATTCAGGCCTTTGGAAGATTTGGAACTGAGTAAGTGTATACAAAGTACTTACTGTAGTCACTAACTCATAGTGAGCACTTGGTGTTAACAACTGTGTGATGATGATGATGATGATGATGGAGGAAAGAGGTCTAGTGGGAAATGCAGATCACTAAAAACCTGCTTTCTGCAGATTTCAGCTGAGGAGTTATAGGTTCTGTCCTGTAGCTTGTAATTGCTCAGTCTGAGAGAAAGAATAATTGAGTTTTTAGGATCCATGAAGACCTTTGTCTTATTTAGCCAGCTAATAAGAAATCAGGTAGGCTCGGCACCTATAGCTCAACCGGCTAAGGCACCAGCCACGTACACCTAAGGTGGCGGGTTTGAATCCCCAGCCCGGACCCGCCAAACAACAATGACGGCTGCAACCAAAAAAAAAAAAATGGCCGGGCGTTGTGGTGGGCGCCTGTGGTCCCAGCTACTTGGGAGGCAGAGGCAAGAGACTCGCTTGAGCCCAGGATTGGAGGTTGCTGTGAGCTGTAATGCCATGGCACTCTACCCAGGGGGATAGCTTGAGGCTCTGTCTCAAAAAAAAAAAAAGAAAGAAATCAGGTAATATCCCTGATGAGAATGTGTGGCCTTTGTGTCATGGCCCCAGCTATCAGGACTTGCCAAGAGCCACTTCCCAGTTTGGGTTCTCACTGCAGAACCAAAACTTTTCTAGACTCTCTCAACTGTCTCACTTTTCAGATTTCTTTAGCTTTTTTTTTTTTTTGAGCCAAAGTCTCACTATGTTGCCCTTGGTAGAGTACTATGGTGTCACAGCTCACAGCAACCTCCACTCTTGGGCTTAAGTGATTCTCTTGCCTCAGCCTCCCAAGTAGCTGGGACTACAGGTGCCCGCCACAACACCCAGCTATTTTTTTGTTCTTGTTGTTGTAGTTGTCATTGTTGTTTAGCAGGTCTGGGCGGAGTTTGAACCCGCCAGCTCTGGTATATGTGGCTGGTGCCCTAGCGCTGAGCTATAGGTGATGAGCCAGTTTTTTTTTTTAAACAGAGGGTTTTGCTATGTTGCCCAGGCTATATTCAAACTTAAATAATCCTTACACCCTGGCCTCCTGAAATTTCTTTAGCTTTTTGCTTGTATTTTCTTTCTTCTTTCATTTTCCTCCCCCTGCCTTGATTATTTTTTTCTTTTTGTTAAAAATACTCAGTGCTGATATTTTACTCTGTAAAATATTCAGATAATATATACATTTTTGAAGGCAAAGATCCCTCTTCCTACACATACTTCCACTCCAATCCTGTTTCCCTGAGGTATCTACTGTTACTGCTCAGTATAACTGTGTATATTTCCTGACTTTTTCAATGCATATGTAACGTGCTATCTGTGTGCTCACATTTGGCATTTAGTTTTTGTTTTGTTTTTACCAGTGAGATAATTCTGCATCTCTGCAAAATGTTTTTCCACTTAATATGTCTTAGGAGATTTCTTTTTTTTTGGACAGGGCTGGGTTTGAACCCACCACCTTCAGCATATGGGGCTGGCGCCCTACTTCTTGAGCCACAGGCACTGCCCAGAAGGTTTCTTATATTAGTACATGTAGCTCCTCTTTTTTAATTTTTTTTGTTATATCATAAGTTACTGCAACTTCAGACTCCTGAGCTTCATCTTCCTGCCTCAGCCTCCTAAGTAGCTGGCACATACCACCACACATGACTGATTTTTTTCTACTTTATAGTAGAGACTGGAGTCTTGTTCTTGCTCAGGCTGGTCTCAAACTCCTGGCCTCAAGCAATCCTTCTGCCTGGGCCTCCCAGGGTGCTGGGATCATAGATGTGAGCCACCACACAGGCCCCTCTTTTTAAATCTAACTCTTCCTCTCTCAGTGGACATTTATGTTGCATCTAGATTCTTACTTTCACAAAAGTTGCTGCGCTGAATGTGCTCCTCCATATCTCTTGTGCCCACAACATCTTCCTTTTCCTTTGGTCTCCTGCCTTAGTTCCAGGCTTGTCATAACTTAAATGGTGCTCATGGTAAATAGGCCTAATTGTGGATCCCATCTCCACCAAAGACACAAGGTAATCATGTATTTATGAACAGGAATCTTACGAGCGTCAAATCCTTTTTTTTTTTTTGACAAAAAAAGTTTTGTTTTCCAGATTATAATGTTTTAGAAAAATATTGATGTAAAGACATGGATATCTCCACCGTCATTCATCATAAATGTTAAAACTGGTGCAAAATGGGTTAGGGGTAGAACTACAACAGAGACCTTACCTAACAAACACAAACATTGTAACCTAATTGTTTATACCTTCATAATAATCTGAAATAAAATAAAACAAAATAAACTGGTCCAAAGGCTGGGCGTGGTGGCTCACACCTGTAATCCTAGCACTCTGGGAATCCAAGGTGGGTGGACTGCCTGAGCTCACAACTGTGAGACTAGCCTGAGCCAGAGAGAGACCCCATCTCTAAAAAATAACCAGACATTGTAGCAGGCACCTGTAGCCCCAGCTACTCAGGAGGCTAAGCAAGAAGATCACTTGAGCTGAGTTTGAAGTTGGCTGTGAGCTATGATGCCATGCACTCTATTGAGGGTGACAAAGTGAGACTCTCTCAAGAAAAAAAAAACCGGTGCAATACATGATGATTAATGCTAGGTGATTTCAGTAGTGAACGCTGCTTGAGTACGGTATTTGTGTTACTACTGAGGGAAGTCAGCCTAGTTTTGACTTTGGAAGAGCTGTTAACAGCTGACAAGAGAAGTCTGCTCAGGATGGTTAAGAATGTTTTCTTTTTATAACTAATTTGTTAAATAGCAAAATAAATTTCCAGGATGAATAAAATGATCCTTTTAGGATTAGCAAGTTTCCAAAAGAACAATTTCATTTGAATAAATCAGCTTTTAAGAACCAGCCGACTATTAAATAATTCTGTTCCTAGAAGTTGCAGCTTGAGACAATTATGATTCCATAATTCTACCACTCACACCCACACAATAAGGGATCTAAATATAAATATAAATTATAGGGAATGAGCAGATGGAAACAGTAGAGGATGGGAGTGAAGAATGTAAGAGAGAGAAGTCAGCCATGTTACCTGCCATGTTTATCTTGAGGAGAAATAATTTAACTTTGTAAGTATTGTTCAAAGATAAAAATGGAAACTTACCAGATTTTGTTTCCATACTCCCAACATAACTCACTGATTTTTAGCAGCTCATCACTTAACCATCACTTTCAGAACCATTCTACATTTCCTTACTTGGCTTTAATTCATTTTTTTTAATAGACTTTATTTTTGAGTCGTTTTAGGTTTATAGAAAAATTGAGCTGAAGGCACAGAGAGTGCCCAGGTACTCCCTTGCACCTCCTTCCTCTCCAGTTTTCCCTTTTATTAACATCTTGCATTAGTGTGGTGCATTTGTTAGTTGACGAGTGTATATTGATACATTATTATTAACTACAATCTATAGTTTACATTAGGGATCACTTTTTGTGGTACATTGTGTGGGCTTTGACAAACGTATAATGATGTACACCTTTCCTAGTATGACACAGAGCAGATTCACTACCCTAAATCCCTGTCCTCCACTCATACCTCCATCCCTCTCCCCTGCCCCTAGCCCTGGTGACCTTTGATCTTTTTGTCTCCATAGCTTTCCTTTTCCAGAATGTCACGTAGATGGAATCATGCAGTATACTGCCTTTTCAGACTTGCTCTTTCACTTAGGAATATGCATTTATGCATATCAAGCCTTCATATCTTTTCATGGCTTGATAGCTCATTTCTTTTTCTCACTGAGTAATATTCCAGTCGTCTGGATGTGCCACAATTTGTTTATCTTTAATTTTTATAAAAGGCTGTGAACACAAAATTAAAATTAAAAGCAGGGCAGTGCCTGTGGCTCAGTGAGTAGGGCGCCGGCCCCAGATACCAAGGGTGGGCTGTTCAAACCCTGCCCCTGCCAAACTGCAACAAAAAAATAACCGGGTGTTGTGGCAGGCACCTGTAGTCCCAGCTACTCTGAAGGCTGAGGGAAGAGAATTGCCTAAGCCCAAGAGCTAGAGGTTGCTGTGAACTATGACGCCATGATATTCTACTAAGGGTGACAAAATGAGACTCTGTCTCTTAAAAAAAAAATTAAAGCAGTAGTCAGATTTATAGTACCTATAATTTCTCATTTCATAACATTTTTGTTTTTTTCCTGGAAGTATAGAAATTTTAATTCATCGCGGGGATTTTTTTTTCTTGAGATAGTGTTCTCACTCTGTTGCCCTAGGGTTAGTGCAAGAGTGCAGTGGTGTCATCATAGCTCACAACAACCTCCAACTCCTGGGCTCAAGCAATCCTCTTGCCTCAGCCTCCAGAGTAGCTGGGACTACAGATGGATACTACCATACCCAGCTAATTTTTCCTATTTTTGGTAGAGACAAGGTATCACTCTTGCTCAGGCCATTCTTAAGCTTCTAACCTCAAGCAATCCTCCCCACTTGGCCTCTTAGAGTCCTAAGATTATAGTTATTGGCCATTTCACCTGGATGGATTTTATCTCTTTATCATTTATCCTCCCAAGAAAAATGGTGTGTAAGAATCAAATCTAATTGGGTGTGGTGACTCACACCTGTAATCCTCACACTGGAGGAGGCTAAGACAGGAGGATCACTTGAGGTCAGGGGCTCAAGGTTAAAGTAAGTTGTGATTGTCATTGCTATCCAGTCTGACTGATAGATCAAGAGCCTCTCTCAAAAAAAAATTGCCATTTTAACCATTTCAAAGGTACAGTTGGGTGTTATTAAGTACCTTCACATTGCTTTGCAACCATCACTCTTACCCATCTCTAGGAGTTTATGAAACTGAAACACTGTACCCAATGAACAACTCCTCATACCCTCCTCCTCCTACCTTCTCTGGTACCCGTCATTCTATTTTCTATTTTCTGTCTCTGTGAATTTAATTATTCTAGGTATGTCATACAAGTGGAGTCATGCAGTATTTTTCCTTTTGTGACTGGTTTGTTCACTTATGAATGTTGCCAGGTTTCATCCATGTGGTGGTCTATGTCAGAATTTCCTTTTTTAAGGCTGGGTAATTTTCTGTTGTATGAATAGACCACACAATCTGTTTATCCATTCATCCATTAGTGGACACTTGGGTTTCTTTCACCTTTTGGTTGTTGTGAGTAATTACTGCTGCTAGGAACATGGGTATACAAATATTTTTTAACACCTGGTTTTCAGTAATTTCGGATTATGTACCCAGAAACTTAATTGCTAGATTATAGGGTAATTTTATTTTCAATTTTTTGAGGAACAGCCATAATAGTTTTTACAACTGCTGTACTATTTTACATTCCCACCAGGGTACATAAGGGTTCCATTTTTTTCACATCCTCAAAAAATCTACCCCTTTAAAGAATACAGTTTATTGGTTTTTAGAATACTTGAAGGGTTGTGCAACTATGTCACTATTTCTTTCACTTAGCATAACATTTTCAAGATTTATCCATATAGCATGCTGTTGAGGACTTTCTAAGTGGTTTTTCTTCATTGGACTTTTGCTATCAAATCCTCCTCCTCTGGGGACTTGTGCCAGGAACACCAGGAGCCACAGTACTGGGCTCAGCACACTGTAGTATCTTTTTCTTTTGAGAGAGAGTCTCACTTTGTCACACCAATAGAGTACCGTGCCGTCACAGCTCACAGCAACCTCAAACTCTTGGGCTTAGGTGATTCTCTTGCCTCAGCCTCCCAGTAGCTGGGACTATAGGTGCCCGCCACAATGCCCAGCTATTTTTTGTTGCAGTTGTCATTGTTTAGCTGGTCTGGGCTGGGTTCGAACCCGCCAGCCTCAGTGTATGTGGCTGGTGCTATAACCAGTATGTTATGGGAGCTGAGCTATACTGTGGTGTCTTCATGGTTTTACCTTTGTCTTCCAGACCATGACCTGGTGGTTTGGATGGAATAGCTCTCTTCCTGTTTACTATCTTCGAGAGGAAAATGAGAGAGTTCTTCTGTTTGTCTGTGCTCACACTGCGGTCATCTACAATGTCTTCAGGAATTATCAGTACCACCTTCAGGTATGCTGGGTTTTCCTTCTTGTAAGTAAAAGAGGTTGTCTTTAATTTGTGTGGAGCATTTTGTTTTATATGTCAAAAGCTGACTGCTTTATATCACTGTCATGCTTTCCAACCTCTCTTTGATCTACAGAAAATCCTCTCTTTAGAAGGACATGTTGTTGTTCATTGTCTTTCTAATTCTAGTCAAAATCAACTTACAAACAACAGTTGAGATTAATTTTATAGTTATAAGGATTTAAAACATCTGTGCTTTTCACATTTCTGCAAAAATGTGGACCATGTAGACCATGTCTCCACATAACTGTGGTGAAACAAGAGAGGCACCTGTTCAGCAGGGATGCAAACCTAATGACACGTAGACCCCTCTAGTTTTCAAAGGGTTGTGCTCCTTATAACCATGCTGAGAAGTGAGTGTTAATGCACCCATTTTATAGAAGAAGAAACTGAGGCCCAGAGTGATTTGAGTGATTTGCTCAAGATTGCACTAGTAATGATAAATCCAGGTTTCCTGACTTGGAAGTATTAAGTAGGTAAGTAAGAAAGTGTTAAGTTATCCTCTTTTCTCTCCTTCCCTTCAGCAACTCTGTTTTACCCTCTCTGAACCTCCCTACACATGTCTGCCCTCCTCACACCACTCTGCTTGACCTATCCGAGTGTCCTATTTCTTAGTATCTGACTTTCCACTAGTTGACCTGGTAAACAGTTCCATGTTACCCTTTCAGTTACATGTGTTGTTATAGGATCTTTCTTAGTCAACACCTAGCTCAAAAACACTATGAAGTTTTTACCAGGAGCCCATTCAGTACTTAGCATTTGCCAGGGATCCAAGATACCTGGGCACAACGTAAGGAATTTACTCTCTAGAAGTCCAGAAATACACATGAAAAAAACAGCAAGCAGCTCCTCTCAGACCTTCATTGAATGTGTGACAGTAAACACAATGGTGACAACAGAGGAGGGTGGAGAGATTGTTGTCAGCAGGCTCAGGTAGTCAGGGAGGAGCAGGACCATGCAGAGGGGCTGAGACTGAAGGAGCAGATAGCAGGAGTCCAGCCTTGTCAGGGGCGGGTGGCTGGGACTGGCATTCACTCATTCATTCCACAAATACTTATGGCCACTATGTTTCAGATTATGGATGTGTAGTCAAGAATAAGATAGGTTTATTCCCTGATTTTGTGGAGCTTACAGTTTAGTGCAGAGACAGGCATGAAACAAGTGAACACATACATACATGATTACAAACTGAACCAGTGCCCCACAGGAAATGTGAAGATGGCCTAAGAGAGAAAAATCAGGGAGAGAGAAAACCTAATACAGATGGAGTGGTCAGGACTAAAAAAAGTGCTGTTTCTGGTGAGACTTGAACCATGAGAATAAAACAAACAAGTTTGGGGGAAGAGCATTCCAGACAGAGGGAGCTCCAAGTGCTTCAGACTTGTGTGGGAGGCCCAAAGAAGGCCAGTGAGTTGGTGCAGAGTGAGGGAGGGAGATGAGGAATGAGGAAAAGGAGTTATGTTTCCACAACGTTCCTCTGTTAAATGGAAGAAAGGATGGTAGGAGGATAAGAGTGGAAGTAGAGAGGAGCTATTGCTTCAGAGCTGCTCGGTGACTGTAAGTGAATAGTGTTTTAGGGAGATGGGGCTGGCAGAGGCGTTCAGGATTGCTTAGGGGAGGAGAGAACCTAGATTTGGCCTTCTGGGTCCTTGAGTGAGGACTTTTGACCTAAGCCAAACTTCACAGGACAAATTCCTTCATTAAAAGGATTTGCTCTCTGGCTTGGCACCTGTGGCTCAAGCGGCTAAGGCGCCAGCCACATACACCTAAGGTGGCGGGTTCGAATCCCCAGCCCGGGCCCACCAAACAACAATGATGGCTGCAACCAAAAAATGGCCAGGCATTGTGGCGGGCACCTGTAGTCCCAGCTACTTGGGAGGCT
>CAUYTI010106474.1:0-22500 GCA_963575145.1 Galago senegalensis | reverse complement strand
AGCGAGTCTCTTGCCTCTGCATCCCAAGTAGCTGGGACCACAGGCGCCCGCCACAACGCCCGGCTATTTTTTTTTTGGTTGCAGCCGTCATTGTTGTTTGGCGGGTCCGGGCTGGGGATTCAAACCCGCCACCTTAGGTGTACATGGCTGGCGCCTTAACCGATTGAGCTATAGGTGCCGAGCCGTGAGTATAGTTTTTAATCAAAATATCTAACATCCCATTAAAAAAAAAACTATGGACATAAAATTGTCAGAATATAATGAGAACATTAACCGTTGAACATGATTTTTAGATAAGACAGTATCACTGCATTACACCTGGGAGAGTTTGCAATGAGAGGCAGTGTGCATTTTGGGGACCTTGAGCAAATTGCATCACTTTTATAAAAATTGCAAATCATGGGTGGCGTCTGTGGCTCAGTGAGTAGAGCACCAGCCCCATACGCCAAGGGTGACGGGTTTGAATCCCACCTCAGCCAAACTGCAACAAAAAAATAGCTGGGCATTTTGGCGGGCACCTGTGGTCCCAACTGCTCAGGAGGTTGAGGCATGAGAATTGCCTAAGCCCAGGACTGGAGGTTGCTGTGAGCTGTGACGTCATGACACTCTACCGAGGGCAACAAAGTGAGACTCCTTCTCTAAAATAAATAAAATAAAATAAAAATTGCAAATCATTTTAAAAATGAGGCTTGGTGCCATGGCTCATGCTTGTGATCTTAGCAGTTGGGAGGCCGAGGTAGAAGGATCTCTTGAGACTAGGAGTTGAAGACCAGCCTGAGCAAAGCAAGACTCTGTCTCTACCAGAAAAAAAAAGAATAGAAAAATTAACCTAGTGCAGTGAGCATGTCTATAGTTCCAGCTGCTCAGGAGGCTGGGGCAGAAGGGTCCCTGAAGACCAGGAGTTTGAAGTTTCAGTGAGTTACGATAATGCCACTGCCAATTCTAGCCCAGGCAACACAGCCAGACCCTGTCTCAAAAGTGAAAAATTTTTTAAATTAAAAATTAAATCAATTAAATAAAAAGAGCATTACAAGTCCTACTTGTCTTTCCTGAAGGGCTGTTGTGGAATTAAAAGAGAAATCCTAATTTAAATGCATACTCATTTCAATTAGAGAACAGAGAGTACATAGTTCAGTTACCTCCTCTGTGTGGATAAAGGAAGCTGCCAGTTCAAGTTCAGCTCTTTTGTCCAGATTAGTGCTATTCTTCCACATAAAGACTGCAGGAATATATAATTGTGGTGACATCGTCATTATGGTGAGAGTGAAAGTGGAGTAAATTGTTTGGTTCAGGTTACTTTTTGAAACCAGAATCAACGGGATTCCTGGCTGAGTGGCCTATGAGATATGAAAGAAAAAAGGTTAAAACAAGAAGAAATCCAATTCTTTTGGCCCTAGCATCAAGGAGCTGCCAACAGCTGAGTTGAGAAACACTGCAGGTAAAGCAAGTTTGGAAAAGAAAATCAAAAGTTGTCTTTGGGGCATAGTAGACGAAAGAAAAAATGCTAAATGAAATGGATGGAAAATTCAACCTATTTATCATTTATTTCCACATAAAAAGGCGGAATATATTGATTGCTCTCCTTTTGCCTTTGCTAACCATTCCCCCAAGCAATGCAGAAAGCGAACTTAATAGAATCAGTGATATTTACTGCTTTGTTAGTATAAATCTTCACACGTTCTACGTGAAGTGTGGAGTGTGGTCCCTTCCAATTATTTTTTTCGCCTCCAAGCAGTTCAAATATTTGGCAGGAAACTGACCTTATCGGGTCATCGTGGAGCTCTTGCTATCGCTGAGCCAATAGTACATTGTCGGAGAACTCCATTTAAATGGCGCAGATGAAAATCTCTGCCTACTCCGTGTGTCACTCCCAAACACACTGGGAGACGAGCCACAGGGGAAGCCCGTCTGTTAGAAAGGCATGCTTCACTTAGCTATAGCAACATGCTGGCTGAAGGGGGCTATAGATGGAGTCGCTCAGAAAAGATTACATCTCTTGGTTTATGGCAAAGGAAAAGAAAAGCATTAGAAAAGGCTGTGCTAAGGGCTAAGAGCTTTATTGAAATTCTACAGAAGGCTTGCAGAGACTAGGAGCTTCTGACTTGTTATCAGGTACCTGCATTTGGGCATCCTGACACTCTATAATTGAAATTCATTGCTTGACCTTAAGTCTATAAAAATGGTATGCTGTCATTAGCCCTGACTGCCTGCTGTATTCTCCTGTCACTCCTTAGGCCAGCTTAAACCATCTCAGATGAAATAGCCTATTTCATGTCAGACCTTGGAGTTTGCTACTATTAAAGTGGAAACCTAAAGCAATGTTTAGCAATGTGGTAAAGACTTAGGCAGTGAGATTGCTAGAAAACTAGGAGTCTTTTCCTTTCTTTTTTTTTTTTAATTCCCTTAAAAATTTAATGCACTCATATGGTGCCATCTCTATTACACTGCTCCTGTCAGAATGAGAACTATTACTTCATAAATTGCATTTTAATTTGACCTCCTAATGCCACACTGTCTACCTTGCACTTTAAGAAGTATTTGAATGTTAGTTCAGCAGCAAGACAAGTTAATGTAAGAATTACAAGGCAATATTTCACACTTGTGATGTGAAGAATTGAGGCAATTATGTGGATATGTCAGATAAAAAGAGGAAGAAAGAAAGGAGGGAGGGAGGGAGGGAGGGAGGGAGGGAGGGAGGAAGGAAGGAAGGAAGGAAGGAAGGAAGGAAGGAAGGAAGGAAGGAAAGAAAAGATGCTCCCATAGTTTTTGAAATATTTAGGTAAGAAAGAAAACCCACAGTTGGGGTGATATAACCCTTTCTTTACTCTTGGAATGACTGTATTTATCATTTGATGTCAAGAGTTCGTGTCAGATAGTCATAAAGATATCTACTGTTTTAATTACAAGGGGAGTCACCTTGTTAAACTAAAGAAATAGGACAGCCTGATTGCTGATAACTCTTGAATTCTTCAAGTTACCTAAACACATAGAGCTAATGAGGATTAACCTTCTTGGTGACTTAAGAAATCTAAATTACAAAAGTATTGAAAATAGTTCAACTTCTCTTTCTCCCACTGGATGGTCCCAATTTTCCTTTAAGTGATGTGGAAGAAAAAAAAATAGTTAAGATTGTGAAATAATTTTGGAAAAATCAAAGTGCATCATTTAAAGGTGATGGAAATCACCTTCAATTCAATGCTGTGTTCTGTCCTAGGTCATTCATAAATTTAACACATGCATAGTTACTGAGAATAATCTTTCCTCCCTCTCTTCTCACATTTTCTTTAAGCTCCAAAATGGGCTTTTTATCTCAGATTGCTTCAATGAAGTCAAACAGCATTGGATCAGTGCTGGAATGCCTATGTATATATCTTGGCTTTATAATCATGGTGTTCCTGATATTAGTCCTTTCTCATTTCTAGTGCCTGAGTCTTTAAGTGGTTTGTATTCAGTGATCTGACAGGTGTTGTTTTTTCTCTTTGGCTCTGATTCTCAGGATTTCCAGGAACGTCTTTTTCTCTTCACTAATGAAAGATTGTTTGGACTCACCCCTCCCATTAGTGAGGATAACTTGAGTGGTGGACTTAAAAGCTCTGAAAAGATATCTTGGTAGAGCCATATAGAAGTTATGTAAGCATCTGACTAGATTCTCCATGGCAGCACCTAGGAAATTAACATCTTAGAGTCAACAGTCCACAAGGAGGTAAAGGCTAGATGAGTGAGCAAGTTGTATAACTAAAGTGTGATGGAGCCATTGGACTTTGCTACTTAAGGAAGAAGTGTGTTGGGGTCACCATGCTCCACATAATACATTTCTGTACCAGAGAATTATCCCTTGAGTGCAATGAAATTCTACTTTATTCATCTCAGCATCCCTAGAGTAAGTATTCAGTGTATACTTAGAGCAAAGAGAATGACACAGAGAGAGAAAGAAAGAAATAACAACAAAAGAAAAACAAGAAGTGAAGTTGAAAGAAAGAGTGTGATAGAAAGGGGAGAGAAGAACTCAGAAGAACTCAGTTACTTCAAACCATCACACGTTCTTGTTTCTTACTCATCCATCTCCACGTTGAAGACGTTCCTCAATTTGCAGGACTTGACCAAGAATATTCTTCTTCAGTTTTTCCTCTTATCAAAGTCATTCTTCTGCTGCTCTTCAAGCCATCCTTCTTCCTTCACCAAAGCTTTCCCTGGTGGTGTAGCCACAAATAGACCTGTGTCTCTCTTATTTCCTGTGGCCTTTGGCCAATTTTTTCTTATCTGAAGCCATATTTTTCCACAATTCTGACACCTGCACTAAACTCGAGAACAAATTAAGTAAGAAATTCTGACCAGAACAATTATATTTTTATTGCTCCTATTAAGGTCTATTTTTAGTATTAAATTAATTAGTTTAGGTTTCTGATTAATTAAGTAATTAAATTTATTTGCTCATTATCTTGTACACATTTCTGGGACTAAGATCCCTAATTGCGCTACGCCTGTATCTCCACTTCATGGGATAAAAATAGGAATACCCAATGGAAGAAAAAAAATACATGTATACATATAATTATATATATTTTTGTTTACTTGTTTATGCAAACTAAACATATTTTCATCAGGTAGAAGAATTATTCAAGAGCATATGCTGTAGATAAATAACATTTATACTCTAGGGGAAAAACATACCACCAATTTGTAAATAACATTCTTTGATGAACTAAGAAAATTAGGATACAACTAAATAATGTGAAGGAAAGTTGTAAGCCCCATAATTTCCTGTAGTAGTGCTTTAGTCCAAGAATCCTGCAAATGGCTTTGCACAAGTCAGACAAACCCTCCCCAAAGACAGAAAAAAAGGCTGGTTTCCAATTAATAAGTTTTATTCGTTCTTTTATCGTTATAATGGATTCATCTTAATGCAAGAAGCATATCCCTTTTATAAATGAGAAAAGGCTTTTTAAACCAAGGACAAAATTAAAAACTTACTGTGAGTCTCCATCCTGAGAAAGACTCTAGTAAGGTATCTATATAAAAAAGTAGCAGAGTAAATTTGCAGTTGGCTCAACCTTCCTCAGAAGCAATCAAAATAATGTATATTAAAGGACAGCTGTTGTTTCAAGGAAGAATATATCAAGGAAGCACAGAGAAAGGTTGCCGTTTTGTAAATAGTGCCAGTGGTGTGGAGTATGGGTGTGTGTGTGTGTGTGTGTGCGTGTGGTGGGAGGGTGTTAAAAGACAAATAGCATTAACTAAACACTCAGCTCACTCACATATCAACTACAGTCTGACTTCTGCCTATCTACAGATATATTTAGAAACACAGATTTAAATTAGTTAATAAAGGAAGGAGCAATTCAATACCTTAGTACATCCATAAAGAAAATACAGGCCACCATACAAAAGCAACAACCAAGCCATAAGAAAGCATTTTTAAAATTCAAAATCAGTTTATCTCCCTTCTCCCCATAATGGACAGAGGCATTGCCAGGGAGGAATTAAATGAAACAATGATTAAACCTAAAAAAAAGGGAAGCTAATAGACAAGAGTGCCAGATTTATAATTTTTTTATATCTGTCTTTTTGGTAACCAAATGCAAAATAATAACAGTCATAATAATAATAAATGTGGGAAGAGACAAAGAAACTATAGAAAAAAATTGTCTTGAGCAGACACAACTCATTAGGCTTCAGAATGAAAGCAATGACGGGGGGCCAATGCGGGGGGGGGGAATGACGGGGGGGGGTCATAGTCCCCCTTCTGGAAAATTCCAAAGACATAAACAAATCCAAAAATATCTCTCCACAAGAAAAGAAACAAAAAGAGAAGAAGAAAAAAAATAAAGACAGGAGAAATAAAAGAAAGAGGAAGGAAGGAAAGAAGGAACGTAAAAGGACCAGGGGAAATGAAGAGAAAAAGGAAAAGAAGGGTAGAGAAGTTATTTAATTAAACTTGGCCTGAGGATGCCTTGGTAGCTTGAGTCCCTATGTAATAAACTACAACCTGACTTTACGAGTAAACAAAGAGTATACGTGATGTAACTAGCTGAGTCTCAGCCAGTCACAGCACCTGAGCTTCAGCCATTCACAGGCTGCCAACTAATCAGCCCATTTTCAATTAAGGCAAAGGCCAGCCTGCAACCAAGGTAATATCCCTGCACTGTGGTTGCATTTTCTGCCTATAAATGCTCCCTGCCCGCATTGCCTCTGAACCACCACTTTTGGTTCTGAGGGCTACCCAGTTCACTAATTGTTCTTGCTCAACTAAACTCTGCTAAATTTTTTTTTTTTTTTTTTTTGAGACAGAGCCTCAAGCTGTCCCCCCTGGGTAGTGCCCTAGCATCACAGCTCACAGCAACCTCCAGCTCCTGGGCTCAAGCGAGTCTCCTGCCTCTGCCTCCCAAGTAGCTGGGACCACAGGCGCCCGCCACAATGCCCGGCTATTTTTTGGTTGCAGCCCTCATTGTTGTTTGGCGGGTCTGGGCTGGATTCAAACCCACTACCTTAGGTGTACGTGGCTGGCGCCTTAACCACTTGAGCCACAGGTGCTGAGCCTAAACTCTGTTAAATTGAAATCTTCCAAAGTTATTTTTTAACTTTATGGTTGTTATTTGTTTTTATTTGTTTCACTCTGTTTTCCCAACTCTCTGCACATATCGCTTTTATAATTAGAAGAACATAGGCTATTTATTTATTATTTATTTATTTAAAGACAGTCTCACTCTGTGGCCCTGTCTAGAGTGCTGTGGCCTCATAGCTCAGACTCCTGGGCTCAAATGATCCTCTTTCTTTAGCCTCTGAAGTAGCTGGTATTAAAGGCGCCCACCACAACGACCTAGCTAGTTTTTCTGTTTTTAGTAGAGACTGAGTCTGGCTTTTGCTCAGGGTGGTCTCAAACTCCTGAGCTCAAATGATCCAACCCCCTAACCTCCCAAAGTACTAAGTTTTATAACCATATTATGACCCTCTTTTAAAAATCTTTAATAAATATGATTCATTAAGAAATATATAGTCCACTTTATTAGTGAAAGTTGAAGAGGAGACATTTTAGCCATGCTTATATGTCTGAATTTAACATGTTCCTTCACCCAAGGGAGGAGGAAAAGATTTATAAAGTTCACCTGTAGATGATGATAATGATGGTGGAGGTAATTATCTTGGCAATAATGAAAAAAATAATGAAGAACAGTGATGGGCTTCCAGTGAGGCAGGGTAGCAGGAATTTTATTAATTTATTAATGCTATGGACTTTCCATCTCAATTTTCGTGAAGCTGGTACAATTTCTGTTGGAAATGGAACCCTGAGACTGGTTCGGTCCCACCCACCTAGCTACTGACAGAGCTCCCACGCAAACCCGGCTCCCTCTCATTCAGAGAATGCATTTGTCCAGTTGCTCACATTGCCTGCTTGAGACTGCACGAGGATGGATGGAGGGTGGATGACTAATCTCTATCAGGGTTGTGGTTTTTTTTTTTTTTTTTTTTTGCCAGAATGTTACTTTGGTTCCTACTTTCTTGCGTCGAGTTACAATTTGTCATTCCTGCAGTCACACTTTTCTCTCCTGTGAGTTCTGTGGAAGAGCCATTTCATCAGTACGCCTTTCTACTTCTTAAGCAACTTTCAGATTTTCTACTTTCATATAAGTAACTTCACTTCTTCGGTTTTCCCACAAGCTTCCGTTCAAAAGCACCCCCAATTCTGTGCTGATTTAATTCTCCTTTTCATTAGAAATGTTTGCAGAGTCAGAACATGAATGCCCAAACTCCCACCCTTACATCTTCCCTCTGTTTTCACACAAATGAGCTTTCAGCAAAATAAATTACCCTCTTTCTTAAATTTCAAAACAAATTTATTTCTGAATTAAGTGCTGAATGGGTAATATAGCTGTTGCTTTAGTTACTATGTCCTCAGTGTGATAAATGAAGACTTTCTTCCCCCCCACACACCCCAGTGCCAAAGAGATGAGAAAAACATGGGGAATGAAAAGATATTAAACCAAGAGAGGTGATGGAATTGATCTCTGACCTGTTCCTCCTTCCACACACACACTTCACTGTATACTTAGTTTATATGAATTCCAAATTTCTATTTCATGGACATTGTGCAACATCCTGACTATCCCATGAAATAGATTATGAAAAAAAGGGGGGGGCAGCCCCTTTGGCTCCAGGAGTAAAGCCCTGGCCCCATATACCGGGGATGGTGGGTTCATGCCCAGTCCCAGCCAAAACTGCAAAAAAAAAAAAAAATCAACAAAAACTAAAAATACTCCACCCTCTTTTTGAACTAAAATTACTTAGTAAATGGAATCTTCACTTAATAAATGATTTAAATTTATACTGAAGTGGATTTCTTCTTCTCTTTATTGTAATGGCTAATTTATTTAAGTAGCCTCTTTTCTACTTATCAAAATGACTTGAACTGAGATCCACCTGGGCCAACATTCCAAATTAGCTTAAAAATGACAAACATATAAGTAAAATATTAATATTAACTCTCCTAAGTGAAAACTGCAGCTTTTAAACGCTTGTCAAGATTATAAACAAAGCTTTTTGGGGTCACTTTGCCATCCCACAGACATGACTCCTTGAAAGGAACAGAGTATATGAGACAACACACACACAGGATAAATAGGACTGTCCTTGAGTGTGTGTGTGTGTGCATATATACATATATGTATAAAATAACATGGTATATATATTATATTTATATTATTATATGTAATATGTGATTATCATATTATATATGTTATTTATACACAGACACACACATATATGTATTTATATATTTTCTTTCTTTTTTTTTTTTTTTTTTTCCTGAGACAGAGCCTCAAGCTGTCCCCCTGGGTAGAGCGCCGTGGCATTCCAGCTCACAGCAACCTCCAACTCTTGGGCTCAAGCAAGTCTCCTGCCTCCGCCTCCCAAGTAGCTGGGACCACAGGCACCTGCCACAACGCCTGGCTATTTTTTTGGTTGCATCCGTCATTATTGTTTGGCGGGTCCGGGCTGGGGATTTGAACCCGCCACCCTAGGTGTCCGTGGCTGGCGCCTTAGCCGGTTGAGCTATAGGCACCGAGCCTATTTATATATTTTCATGGGACAAGATAAGGACCACTAAACTGGGTGACCTCAACATAACAGGCACAGAATTGCCCTTGCTTTGATAGGTGATAGCTATGAACTAAAATAATGATGATGATAATCAAGCGAAAACACACAGAATGTTCTGCAGTTTTCAGGGAGCCAAAGTAAACGGTGGCCCACTTCAGCGAAAGGTGCTTTTCACCTAGTGACGGGAAGATCTGTGATGTTCCTAGAAGAACATTATTTATTGTGAATCCATGTTCAACTCTCAGGCCTCAGTTTTCTCATCCATAAAATTCATGAAGGGTTATAGAATAAGTTAAAAGCAATCTACCCTTAGAAAACTTAAAGTTTTAAATTAAAAGAAAAGATGACGGGAAGTCAATGGGCTTTCCAAATCCTGGGTGAAATCAGGAAGCCAAAAGCACACAAGTTTTTTTTGTTGTTGTTTGTTTGTTTTCTTAATAGTTTTTGTTCCAAGGAAATAAATCACTTAGGTTTCCAAGTTAAAAAAAAAAACAAACTCGCTAATGCCCAATCTATGGGTAGCTTCTGATTTTATCAAATAGCATTAAGTTTCCAATATAAAATAAGTAGGAGCAAAATGATTGATATCTTAGTCTACCTATCAGTTAAATGTGATGAAAATATCAGTAATATTCTAAATGAGAAAATTCTACAAGATTATCTCTTAAACTATCCAGAAATAAACAAAGGGCCTCATAAAATGGTTCAGTGCATTTAAAACCTTACTGTCTATTACAGAGATTAGTAAATACCAGTCTTTCGGGTGGATATATTAAGTGATCAACACCCAAAAGAAGATAGTTCAGCATTCACATGAATGGGATTAAAAGGGAAACACATTTGTCCTAAAACTGATTATCTGTCACTCACTTATTATTTATTATTTCATCTAACCTTCATAGTAATTCTAGGCTTACCTTCCCTTTATTGGTCAGAACAGTGAGGATCAGAGATATAAAATTATTTATTCTAAGGCACACAATCTATGGATAAATGCTTTGAATCGTATTCTAGGAGGCAGTTCCACCTGGCACAAAAGATCAGATTAATTTTGATACAAAAGCACTATTCTCTGCCCTTATTAAAGGCAAGAAAACTTGAGCATACTTAGGTTTCTACCACTGTCTCAGTCATTTGTGATTTTAAAGGGGTGAGATGTTCCCACATCTTTTAAATCTCCTAAGAGTGGGGCTCTGACATGGGCAATGTATTCAATTCCTCCTCATCATAAACTCAGACTCTGCAATTTTCTGTAGCTTTTATCTTTATCCAATTTTTCCAGCAGATGCCGGTTGTATAAGCAGTATCTACAGCCATGGCTCAGCACATTCTTTCTCAATTTTACAGCCTCGAGTACTTTCTATGTTTCTTACTTATGGTCAATTTTGTAGGAGCCATAATGTTGAATTTAGTCCAGAAGAATGTTCATCCACCCCCTCGTACGTCTGTGCTTGAAGAAAACTTACAGCAGTGATATATGGCCCCTTTGCTGAAGTTTCTTCTGGCAGGAAGGATACAGATAACTTCATTGGAAACAGAAAGCTTCATTGAACTCCTTCCCTTAGAGAGGCTAGCAACAGCCTTTCCCTGAGACGACTGGATGCACTCCACTTATAATCCCGCTTCAACAATATCAGGAAAGGAGTTTACCCAAGGAAAATAATGTCAGTATGTATTAGACCCATTCATTGTTGGTTGAGACTAAGCGCCCTAGTCCCTTGGGGTATCTTTTAAACCTTCAGCACCATAGATATTATCTATAAGGAATAAACAAATGTATGTGAGATTGTGTCGTCTTCTAAATTGTTTCTCTGAACTACCAATCGTCTCCCATAGTTTCTGTTAATACTTTATTGAACCTACCCTTAGAATTAACAGCTGAACCTAGTCGTATACCAAATGTCATCTTACCGATACACCTGCATCAACTTTATTGTCATCCTCTCATTTCTGTTCCTCCCTGAAGTTTTTCCTTGGTTGTCTTATATTTTTTCCTGTCTTTAGCCTTATAACCACTGCCTTACCTCAGTTTTTTCTTCCTATGTATTTATTCATATTAAGTAAGTTTCTCTGAAAATCTGCTTCTTTGTGTGTGTGTGTGTGTGTGTTTCAAGAGTGACAGGTAAGTGAGGCATAAAAAATATATAAATTCCCTTCCAGAAATTGTTCTTCTTAATTTTTCCTCCATAACAAAATTTGATTGATAAATCTACATGCATGCAAGCAGGCATATTGAAAATATGGGGAACTGTAAGAAGAATTACTTACAATATGAAACTATGCAAAGAGATAGAGATAACTTCTCCTCTAGTGGTTAGAAAAAAGAGCCTAAGGAGAAGTGGATTGGTGACAGCCAGGTAGAGTTACCTTTCATGTTCTCTCATCGTCTGACAGGACGTGTTCCTGGATTCAGTTTGTATATAGTGGTGAAGGTTACCTGAGTGGCAAGACCGTGTTGAAGGAATTATTTGATTATTTTATCACTACATATTACCAGAATAATAGAAGCTCTTTTTTTTTTTTTTTGAATTTTGGACCATTCTGATCAATGTAGGGTTAGTAAAATATAGGACACGTACTCAACTTTGAATTTCAGATATTAAAAAAAAATTATTAGAGCAAGTACCTATATATACATATGTTCCATATTTGCATGGGATATGCCTATACTAAGAAAGCCACTAGTTGTTTATCTCAAATTCAAATATAAGTGGGCATCCTATATTTTTATTTGCTAAATATGGCAACAAATAATATCTTACATGTTCTAATTGTTTCTGCCTTAGAATACCACCTAGGGAAACCGAGGCAATTAAGGCAAGCTAAGTGCCTGTCAGTTGATGAGTAAAGAACATGTGCTGTGTGTACACACATGTACACACACACATACACACCACGGAGCTGCAGAAGGAGTGAGATAATGTCTTTTGCGGCAACTTGGTTGGAACTGGAGACCACTACCCAAATGGTAAGTAATAGCTCAGGAATGGGAAAACACGTACTACATGCTCTCACTTACAGGTGGAAGCTAAACAAAAGATATTTATGGTCATAAATAGCAGCGATGGACATTGGAAACCAAGAAGGGGGGGAATGGGGGCGATGAGGGATAAAAATCTGCCTATGGAGCACAGAGTACTTTATCCTGGTGACCGGTACCTCAAAAGCCCTGACTTCAGTGTGATGCAATTTATCCAAAGTACAAAAATCAATGTTTCCCTCTAAATCTTTTAAAATAAAAATAATACAATAAGGAGAGTGGGTTACTTACGACATTGTATGTCTAAGAAAGCTCTCACTGTGATATTAATGAAATAATTCAGTCACTGTCCGAGATCCACCACCAAGTAATTACTTACTTCTCCAGCCCTTGATCTCCTGTGTTCCTGAAGACTTCTTTGAACTAATGCTATATCCTGAAAAGGGGGGGGGGTGTGAAGATCAGAAACCTTTTATTATTAGGTGGATCATGAGGAACGTGCCTTCAGAAATGCTATTTAACCTCTCTGGGCTTTAGTTCTTGAAATGCCAAATGACACTGCTGCATTTTTTCCTCTTACGGCCTGTTTCCTCATGACTTACATCAGTTGCATTAGTAGTGTTTCTATTTACAGGCTTACTAAGTTAGTGTCCATGACATGTCAGCATGTTCTGGGTATTAAGAAAGGACTGAGTAGTGTTTCCACCTGTTAAGGAGTTCACCCTCTAATGAGGGGTTGCTGGGGGGTTTGGTTGGGAAAAGCAAGGCTGAAAATACAAAGTCTGAAAGTGCCTGGAGAAGGCTTACATTGGCTCAGGCTGAGTAAATCGAGAAAATGCAGCCTCCCTCCTGCCTCTTCAGAAGGCTTTTATTGATTTCTGACAAAGGTGCATGCAAAAGATAGGGTTGGAATGTCCCCAGAAGACTGGAGAGAGAGAGACATAGACTGGGTAAGTGGTAGGGGGGTTGGTAAACAGCCAATGATGTATTTAAATAAAAGGGGAGGGAAAGGCTAGTTCTATTCATGAAGAGGAAGTAAACCAGGTTTCCTAAGCTACGTAGATATTCAAACAGTTGACCCTCTCCCTTCATTAACTCTCTAAGGGGCATAGCCCTAGTCCAGCTTGTCCACGTCCTCAGGGTTCTTTTTGTCCTCTGTGAATTTGAAGAACCCCCAGGGATTGCTCCTTGCAAATGTTCCCCTGGATACCCCAGGGTAGAGGCAGGACTGCCCATTGAGAATTCAAACTTTTTACCTCCCACAAAGGGTAAAAGAAGTGATAGCAATTCCGTTTACCAAGTTCCTGATACAGGTAGGTCCAAGTTATCATTGGAACCCAGAGAAAATGCCCATCCTAGATTGCAGTCAAAGTAGATCTTCTTTAAGAAGGATTCCATATGTTCAGATGCCCATAGCAGCCAGGCATGACTGAGTATTGTACTTGGGAGTACAGTAAGAGGAACTTGTGGTAAACTGGGAAACGCTGCCTCTATAAAAATGGACCACGTGCTATTTGATTTCAGGCAATTGTGGCCTTAAGCAGGGATTGGCAAATATTTTCTGTAAAGTGCTAGATAGTAAACATTATAGGCTTATAGGCTTTGTACACATATTATGTTATCTCTTACAACTATTCAACTCTGCTATTGTACTGTGAAAGTGGTCAGAGTTAATTCCTAAGTGAATGGCCCTGGTTATGTTCCAATAAAACCTCATTTACAAAAACAAGGACTGAGTCAGAGTTGGCCTTTGGAATGTAGTTTACAGACTGTTTACTACAGTTTTCTTATAGTAATCTGGGATCACGGTTGTATGACATTCTCTGCTTCAAGAAAAAAACTGCCACCAGATCTGAACTCATGTCTTAGACTTAGCACAAATATGCATAAAGTTCTGAAAGACAGTCATTTCCAAGTCAACAGAAAGCAGAATGGGATGCCAATCTCTGCAAAAGAACAAGTACATGCAAGTTGGAACGTTTGAACAGTGAGAGTAATTTGGTTTTAGTTGAAGAACAGAATTTGTGTGGGTAAAGTTAAGAAAACCAGATGGGGTTGGATGCAGCCAATAAATGACACTCTCGTGTTTTCCTCCTGAAGTAGATAACAATTAAAATGGACAAAGAATATATTCATCTGAGTCTCTGCGTATTTGCTTTTGGCTTTATTTCCAGTAAAGGCTGAACTGGAAGACTGAAAGATTTAGTTTCTAAGTACAATCAACACTGGTTATTTTGATGTTTGTTCTACTTTGGTCACCTGAACACCCAATCAATCTCTTTCTCTGCTCTCCCTCCCCAATCCCTCTGTCTCCCTCTCTCTCTCTTCCCCCCCTTCCCAATCTGTCTCTCTCTCTGCCCCCCCACCCAGGAAGTTTTGTAACACAAAATCTCTGCCCCTAGTGGTCAGAGAGAGGAACAGCATAGCTGTAAACTGAATTCCCTCCATTGAGGGTGATTTGGAGTTTTCTTACCCATAAAGGTGAGCCAGCGTCTGCAGTGACTAACAGAGTGATTCTCTTTATCCTTAGAGAGGAACAACAGGTGAAACAAGAGGATGAAACGTTTAGGGAAAATTTTTTTCCGTGCTATGGGGGAGAAAGTGAATATCTCCTTCCACGCAGCATGCTGATTCCAAATGTGAAACCCTTTAAGAAATGTATTGAAGAATTTATTCCTTACAATGCCCAATATATACATAAAAAAATTACTAACGTCAAAATTTGATTATGTTAAAATGATTTACATTGCTAATTCCTCCTAGCAAACAGATCTTATGTTTTTGTTTTAAATTTGCTAAGACAGTTTGTTAGTAAATCCCTGTCTGAGCTGCGTGATGATTAGAAAGCGTCGCACACGATTCCGACACATTTAAAACGATTTAAAAGCAGGCAAAATCATCATAAAAGATCTAAGAGTTACTATTCTCTTACACATCCATTTAAAGTCCCCAAGGGAAGCTTTTAATTTAATGCTTCACATTAAAAACTAGCCTTGAATTGTGCATTTGCCTCTGAGCCACTGCAAATAAATAAAAAGTGTGCCATATATCTTAGTCAAGCATTGTCCATTACCAGACAGATTCAAGTACCTCAGCCTTGTTTGTCCCCTGAATTCTGGAAGAATCTCTTACATCTCCTCCCAATAGTCCCTGACTGAAATTCTGAAGCACTGCAGTTAAGCATATGTCATAAAAGTTGTTTTTTTACTAGATCAAAAATTCTTTCTTTCCTCCAATAAAACACAGTGAAGTTCCTCAAAACTGCTAAGCTTTCCAGATCCAAACTCTATACAGCCAGATACAAAGATACTCAGGAAATCTAACAGTCGTGCACAGCTAAAATGCAGCAGGGAATTCGCAATTCTAGGCTTTTGTAGTGGCCAACAAGGATGCTTCTTATGAAGTGATCCTCCCCCCTAAAGGAACTGTACGCATACTAGTGCTTATTTATTTGTTCATATATTCATTCTTTCAAAGTTTTTTCAGTGCCTAAAATCCTAAAAGGCAGCAAAAGATAAACATGCACAGGGACACATAGACATAAAAACAAACAAAAAATACAATACAAAATATTCCCCAGGCTGGAGGGCAGCAGCATGATTAGAGCTCACTGCAGCCTCTGACTCCTGGGGTCAAGGATCCTCTGGCCTCAACCCCCTGAGTTGCTGGAATTACACATGTGAGCCACTGTGCCCAGTTCAATGAAGACTACTACTAATAATATGTGCAGATTACATTACTCTTACTTAATATTTTGTTATGATATAAACTATATGTCATGTAATTAATATAATTCTACCTAGAAAATAATGGTAGAATAAATAAGGAACGGTATTCCTTTTAACAAATATTTCTAAAACTCCACTGGGTTTTAAAACCAATCATTGATATCATAGAAAATTGAAAATCATCAAGTTCACTCCACTCCCTATTATGTAATTAGAGAACATATTTGGCCATCACAAATTTAGACAGCGTATAATCTATTTATTCATTCAGTTACCAAATATTTGTTAGGGGTTTCTGGGCCACATGTATTGCAAAGCTTTAAAGATAAGACAATAATAAATAAGCATAATGGACTTTTGTCCTCATACTGTGTATAACCTCACACAGTGGTTCCAATCTCTTGCTTTTTATTTTTTATTTTTCTTGGTTTTTTATTATTATTTTTTTAGACAGCGTATCGAGCTGTCACCCTGGGTAGAGTGCCGGAGCATCACAGCTCACAGCAACCTTAAACTCCTGGGCCTAAGCGATTCTCTTGCCTCAACCTCCTAAGTAGCTGGGACCACAGGCACCCTCCACAACACTCGGCTTTTCTTTTTATTGTTGCATTTGTCAGTGTTGTTTTTGCTTGCCCAGGCCGGGTTCGAACCCCCTAGCCTGGGTGTATGTGGCCGGCGCCCCACCCACTGAACTACAGGTGACACCCCCTTTTGCTTTTTAATCACACACCGAACAGCAAGATATTTTTCAGTGGTAGAAAAAACACATTTTTTATATGATAAGAATATATCCATACATATTTATACACTGTAATATAAAGGCAGCATAAAGCATAATCTAGGGGCAGCACCTGTGGCTCAAAGTGGTAGGGCGCTGGCCCTATAAACTGAGGTGGCGGGAGGTGGCGGGTTCAAACCCAGCCCCCGCCAAAAACTGCAAAAAATAAATAAATAAATAAATAAAGCATAACCTGAAATGGAATAAAATAAGTAATGAGATGAAATAGTCTTCAAAATATTATTTTTATTAACACTATAAAATTTTGGTCCCACGAAAGCATTAATATAATTTAATAAATATATTTAGGTATTATGTAATGCCACTTATATAAGTAATAATATGTTGAATAAGCACAAATGTGGTTGTTTGTTTATTTTTAAAATGTTTTAAATGTATATTAGAGATATTTAAAGATCTGATTCCAATTTCAGTGTCTTTCTCTTTCTTGTTCAATTTTAATTTTAATAATATACCCACCAAGACATGTATGTGTATGCATATTTGTGTATGTGTGTGAGTTTGTGTGTATATACAATGTCTAAACTCATGATGGCTAAATATGTTCTCTAATTACATAATAGGGAGTGGAATGAACTTAATGATTTTCAGTTTTCTATGATATCTAACAATGATTGGTTTTAAAATTAAAATCCAATGGAATTTTAGAAATATTTGTTAAAAGGAAGTTATTTTTCTAAGTTTATTTTACATTTTCTTATCTTTTTCACTGTAATGTGTATATACATGAAGGTTTAGCAGAAAACATATATTGTTTAGAAAAACAAAATTTCATAACACTGAGAGCATTTCCAAACATTTGGTTTTAATTCGCTTTGAGCCTAAACGTCTTTCTAAAAGCATCAGATTGCTCACTTATTTAAAATATCACTTTTATTTAGAGAAACTTTTAAATCCCCAAGAGTGCCCCATGCTGGCATCAGCATCTCTGCAACCTTGTGCAGCGCTCCAACACCTATACCCAGGGAAAGGGGAGATGGATCTGTGGACCTGGGAGAGAGGAAAATGGTGTCTTGAAGGAAATTGCTAAAAATTGGGAGAGGGAGAGATCTGGGACAAAATGCAGTCCCAGGAGAAAGGACTGTGTGAGGATGTGACAAAGCAGCCTTTAGAAGATCAGACTGCAGGGTGGAACATTGAACAGAGTATTGAGCACACAAATCAGGACGGGAGCAATCCTAGGCACCTGAGATCTCCAGGCAGAAGAAAATAGTTCCATTGGAGGATCAAGGAGCTCGTGTCCTGGGTGCCAAAATGATGACACAAGCTCTCAGGTAGTGCCCTACTCAAGACTTGATTTTTTTTTTTAAATCAAGATTTGATTTTTGCACCCAGAAATAGAGTTGAGATATCAGTTCCCTGGGAGGCCTTCAGTGCCACTAGCCTTAATTAATTGCCCCACTCCTTGCTCTCATGGAGTCTACTATCTGTCCTATGATTGCCTTGCATTGCAATTATCTAAGGAATCTCCTTTTCCAGATAAATGAAGATTTCATGAAAGTCTAAGTCTGGGTATAACTTTCTCTAAGCTCACTCCCTTTAAGAAAGAAGGAATTCCAAAAATATTTATTGGATAGATGATTTGAAAATACCCCCTTTGGCAGTTTGGATTTGAATCGTTGACTATGACATAATCTACCATCAGGGACTCCATCAGTCATGACTTTTTTGGTCACTAGTAACAAAAACAAAATACGAGTATACCAATAGCAATAACAATGAACTCACCCAAAGAAGCACCAGTAAATAGAAAAAAAAAATTACTGGCTCCTAGAACAGACTAGTTCGGGGGACAATGTAACTCGGTACAAGGGTTCTTATAGCATCTTCAGATCCAGTCTCTCATTTACTATTTTTCAAATTTATTCTATTCTCTTTGTATTATGAAAAGATGGCTAGAGAAACTCTAATCTTATATCTTCAAACTAGAAGTGTCAGGAACAGAAACTCTTACCAGAGAGTGCCAGCAAATCTGATTTGATGATAGTTATGTCGTGGGTTCACCCCCGAAACACTCACTGTGCCCAGAGAAAGGTATTACTTTTAGTAAGGACGAAATAAAAATTGTGCTCCATCATTACAGTAATAGAAAAAGAAATCCTGCTGAAGTAGCCAGGTTAATATCCCTTTTGGAATAGAAAAATAATATCACCAAACCACGTGGACTGTCAAGCCCTAAGTTTCGTTGTGATTTTTAAAATTCTTCCAACTTTGTGCAGTTGTGGGTGTTTTTCACTAATGATGTTTCACTGCCAAATATACCATATGTTGATCTTTCCTAACAACCGCTCTGAAGAAAAGGAGAGTTAAGGGGGCAGCAAGAGTCATTTAGACCCATTTGCACTCAAAGTGGGTTCTTTGCTGTCACACAGCTGACACTGACATATGTGCTCGGATTTCTTTCTAAAATGATGGAATGGTTTTGACATGTCTTAAAGTCAGAGTAATTTTGACAATCCAGTGGCTATTACTCTCCGCGCCCACTATGATGTTCAGCTATCTAGACTTCTTTTGATAAAAGCAAAACAAAACAAAACAAAACAAAAACCCTTAGGAAACAAAAAACAAACAAAAAAATCCCTTTCTTCTTCTGAGTATGTGTACCTCAAACTTCACATACTTGTGAACTCTGACACTTTTTTGCGAACTCCAATCTTCAAATATATTCCAAGCTTTAATAAGTCTTCAGTATAACCATTGTTTAAAGAATTCAACCATAGTAAGAACACAGAATGTGAGAGCCACACTTTTGACAAATTTTTTGAGTGTACAATGCAACTCTTGAGTATAGACTCAATGTTTAACAGAAATCTCAACTTGACTTGTCTCAATTGACTGAAACTTCACAACAGTTGATTAACAACTTTCCATTTCTCCCTATTTTAGGTCCCGGCAACCACCATCCCACTCCTTGATTCTATGAATGTGACTATTTTAGATATCTCATATAGATGGAATCACAGATTATCTGTCTTTATATGACTGGCTTATTTCACTGATTTAATTTCCTCAAAGGTTAATTTCTCTTGTTGCAAACTGCAATTTGCAATTTTTTAATGGCTAAATAGTATTTTGTTTTATGTATGTGCCATATTTTCTGTATCCATTCATCTGTTTGCAAATATTTAAGGATTTATACACCATGATTAGTATGAAGAATGCCACAATCAACTTAGAAGTACTAATATCTCTTAGAGATTCTGATATCCATTCTTTTGAATTAGTGCCCAGAAGTGGGATTGCTGAATTATATGGTGGGTCTATGTTAAATTTTTTGAGGAACCTCCATCCTGTTTTCCATAGCAGTTGTACCATCTTTCATTCCCAACAACAGTGTACAAGGGTTCCAATTTCTATACATTCATATCAACACTGTGTGTCACTGTGTGTGTGATGTGTGTATGTGTGATACATCTGTGTGTTTAGTAGGTATCGTGCTAGGTATTAGGTAATATGTTGTGGTTTGATTTGCACCCTGAAAATTCATGACCTTGAACTTTTTAATATGTAGCTGTTGGCCATTTATATGTATTCTTTATTCAAATTTATTCCAAGGTATTTTGTATATTTTCATGTTACTTTAAACGGTATCACTTTCCTGATTTCGTTTTCAGATAGTTTATCAGTGTATAGAAAGACAACAGATTTTTGAACATTGAGTTTGTATCCTGCAACTTCACTGAGTTTATTCATTAGTTCTACCTCTTTTTTTGAGTATTTAGGGTTTTCCATAGGTAAGATCATATCATCTGTAAACAGGGACAATTTTACTTTTTCATGTTGGTTTGGATGTTTTTTAGTTCTTTAATCTGTCTAATCACATGGGTTAGGACTTGCCGAACGATACCCAATAGAAATGGCAAGAGTTGGCATCAGTGCCTTATTTCTGCTTTTTGAGATAAAATTGATTTTTTTCAAAACTGGGTGTGAGTTAGCTATGGCTTTTTATGTATGGCCTTCATTTTGGTGATGTAATATTCTTTGATTCTAATTTTAAGTGTTTTTTTAAGTCATGAAAAGTTATTAAATTCTGTCAAATGCCTATTCTGCGTCTACTGAAATAATGGTATGATTTTTCTTCTTTATTCTCTTAATGGGGTATACCATGTGAATCAATTTTCATGTGTTGAACCATTGTTGCATCACAGCAATAAATCCAACTTCCGTATGGTCTATGATCCTTTTAATGTGTTGTTGAATTTGCTTTGCTAGTGTTTTGTTAAAGGAATTTTTCATCGATATCCATTAGGGATTTGGGCCCATGGATTTATTTTCTTCTAGTGTCTGGCTTTGGTATCAGGATATATTAGATTCATAGAATACATTTGGAAATGTTACCTACTATTTAACTCTTGGAAAGAGTTTGGAAGGGATTGGTATTAATTCTCCTTTCAATGACTGGTATAATTCACCAATGAAGCCATCTTGTCTTAGGCCTCTGTTGGAAAGTTTTGATCACTGTTTCAATTTCCCTGTTTGTTATTAGCCTGTTCAAACTTTCTGTTTCTTCATAACTTAGTCTCATAAGTTATTTGTTTCTAGTAATCTATCCATTTTTTCAAGCTTATCCAGTTTGTTGATGTATTATTTTTATGATAGCCTCTTATAATCCTTTTTATTCCTATGGTATTAGTTTTAATGTCTCTTCTCTTATTTCTGATTTTATTTATTTGCACCTCTTAATCTTTTTTTCTTAGTTGAGCTAAAGGCTTGTCAATCTTATATGTATTTTCTTTACTTTTTAGTTTAAAGGTCATCAGGGGTTATTCCCTTCTTTTTCATTTTTTCAATTAATGTGAGAGTGTTATGCCTGAAATTCTCTCAAGACTCCCCACAGACAGTCCGAGACACACTCCGATGTAAAAGGCACGAGGTGAGTTTTATTCAGGCCCGGGCCAAGCCCAGGCCTGGACTCTCCTGGCATGTAAGCTGAGGATGAGCCCCGAACTCAGGGTAGAGCAAGTTTTTATGGGGTACAGAAAGCAAGAAGGGTAGGGTCCGTTACGAGTACACTCTTGATTGGTGGTTGGTGATTTCATTAGTAAAGGAGGATTTGCATTGGTGGTTGATGATTTCACTAGTAAAGGAGAGTTTAGATTGGTATAGGTGAGGGGTGGGGGGGGGTCTCTTAACTGGGGGCTAAAGTTAGGGCAGCCTGATTAGGTGGCTGGAGGGAAATACCTGTATTTCAAGGTAATAGAAACTTATTGTTTATTATGGCAGCTGTTTGCCTAAGATGACTTAGTTTATGGTTCACAATGGCTGTGGAACCAGGGGTGGGGGAGGCAGCAGGGAGTGGCCCTGCAGGTTTTACTAGCAGAGGTTGGGGTGAAGGGCTAGGAATGGGGCTTGTGCAGTAAACAGCTAGGAATGGGGCTTGTGCAGTAAACAACAAAATGGAGCTAGTCTGGCCCTCTCAAAAGAATGATACCACAGTAATATGTTCATATAGCTTATTAGATCAAGTAGTACTACAACTGGTTCAGCACCTGTGGCTCAAGCAGCTAAGGTGCCAGCCACTTACACCTGAGCTGGTGGGTTCGAATCCAGCCCCGGCCCACCAAACAACAATGACAGCTGCAACCAAAAAATATCCGGGTGTTGTGGTGGGTGCCTGTAGTCCCAGCTACTTGGGAGGCAGAGGCAGTAGAATCACTTGAGCCCAGGAGTTGGAGGTTGCTGTGAGCTGTGATGCCACGGTATTCTACCCAGGGTGACAGCTTGAGGCTCTGTCTCAAAAAAAAAAATAGTACTATTCTTATAGGGGTACAGGTGAATCTTTCTAAGAGTAGAATGTGAACGTTTTAAAGCAATAACTGAGAAAATGACATGAAGGCTGTGTTGACCAGTTTGATGGAAGTATTTCAGATTGCATGTGAAAACCCCACACTGTACCCTAG
>CAUYTI010106472.1:0-24564 GCA_963575145.1 Galago senegalensis | reverse complement strand
GCCAGAATATGAGTTTTATATTATTTTTGTTAATTTTATAATGTTAAACTCTAATAAATAATTGCTGAGAAGTGATTATCGAGAACTGCTTATCAAAGTTTGCATTGTTGTCAGGCCCTGCCTGCCCAGTCCCCTGCCCGGCGCGCCCCCCCCCCGCCCCCCCCATGTTGTCCCGCCTTACAGATGTTAAAATCTGGTCACCCTATCCCAAAGGCATGAAGCCTCTAACTCAGCTGGAATCTCCCAAAAGAGGCAGAGACAATTTGGTGAAAAAAGATATGGGTGTTAGGGAGGTGTGGATGGGGCAGCAAAAGGAGAAAGCAGCCTTCTGGTTAAAGATCATCCCTCAGTCTAAAGGTTGGCTTTAGGTAGGCTGGCCTCTGGCAGTGTTGGGGTTGGATATGGAGGATGGAGAAGTGGCAGCAGGGTGGGACTGGAGGGCTCTACATCTCTTTCAGGTCAAATAGAGTCTGGCCCAGCATCCTTTGTGTACAGAAGTGTTCCCTTTGGTGCATTTCAGTTTATCTTCCAAATTAGCAACTGTCTTTTCCAGCTTGGTTACAGATCTCAAAGCAAACTCAGCACAGGTCTCCTCTTCCTTTTTGCAGTTTTTGGCGGGACTGGGTTTGACCTCCAGCATATGGGGCTGGCACCCTATTCTTTTGAGCCACAGGAGCTGCCCTGTTTGTTTTCTTTTTGAGAGTACTTTTCTTCAGCAGCACCTAAGATACTTTAGATTCTGGTCCATCAGTCTGATCTGCTCATCCATCTCTTGGCAACGCGACTCTGCCAGCTCAGCTCATTCCTCTGTGTGTTCCAAGTCTCCTTCAACAACCACCAACTTCCGAGCCACCTCTTCATAACTTCCTATTTGCTTCTTCAATAGGAACTTCTTTGACTTAAGATTTCCTGGAGTTCCACATTTTCTTCATCTTTTAAGACCAAGTTTTCAATAAGCTTCTTATCTCTCTCTCTTTCATCAGTAGCTTTTTCTGCCAGGCACTCCTGAGAGCAGTCCAACTCCTCTTCAACCAGCTGGATTAGTTTAAGGATAGCACTTCAGACTGACTCTGCTCCTGGGCCTGCCCTTCTCTTTCTACTTCCTGCTGGAAGCACTCAGCTCTCTCCTCTGCATTGCTGGCTTGCTGCTGCAGACGCTGTATTGTACACTGATGGTGGTGATCCCAGCGGTGGTGCCCACCTAGCTCCTGCTTGCACTTCCATTCCTACTTCTTCTGCTTGGCATTGCAGCTGCTTCACACCAGGAAACTAATTTATTAATGAAAATGATATACTTTCCCTTTATATAAAAGATAAGGAGTTTATTAATGCATCATATCTATCATGGTATTTGATATGATTTTTTTATTTCCCAGTTTTCCCACAATTGGTATCTGTTTTTATTTTTTATGAGACAGAGTCTGACTCTGTCACCCACGGTAGAGTGCCGTGGCATCACACAGCTCACAGCAACCTCCAGCTCTTGGGCTCAGGCAATTCTCTTGCCTCAGCCTCCCAAGTAGCTGGGACTACAGGCGCCTGCCACAATGTGCAGCTATTTTTTTTTTGCAGTTTGGCCAGGTCCCGGTTGGAACCTGCCACCCTCATATATGGGGCTGGTGCCCTACTCACTGAGCCACAGGTGCTGCCCTAATTGGTATGATTTTTTAAAAAATTGAGAGAGGGCTGAGCACAGTGGCTCATGCCTATAATCTCAGCACTCTGGGAGGCTTAGGAGGGCAGATTGCCTGAGCTCACAAGCTTGAGACTAGCTTGAGCTAGAGCAGGACCCTGTCTCTAAAAATAGCTGGGTGTTGTGGCAAGGTGCCTATAGTCCCAGCTACTTGGGAGGCTGAGGCAAGAGAATCACTTGAGCCCAAGAGCCTGAGGTTGCTGTGAGCTATGATGCCACAGCAGTCTCCCGGGGCAACAAAATGAGACTCTGTCTCAAAAAAAAAAAAAAAAAGATTTTTTTTGAGACAGGTTCTTATCTATTGCCCTGGCTACAGTGCAGTGGTGTCATTCTAGCTCATCCCAACCTCGAACTCCTGAGTTCAAGGGATCCTCCCACCTTGGCCTCTCACCAGCTGCTTGTTCTTTTTTCAGTTTCCTTTTACAAATTTCTGAACAAAATTTATTTATTTTCTGAACCAATTTTAAAGGGTTTAAAACTTAGTACTTTGTGTTATACTTTAGTCATTTAGAAATTTTCAGAACTAAAAGAATTTTCTAAAGTATAGGATGTGAATGTGTGGATATGTGTGTGTGCATGTGCATGTGCGTGTGTGTGCAGGGGAGAAATAAAATGAGTCTGAGATTTTTGGCATAATCTGAAAGAATGGAATTGTCATTCACTGAGATAGAAGAATGTGGAAGGTGCAGTATTATGTGGGGGAAACCAGAAAGTTAATTTGGAACATGGTAACTTTGAGATGCATTTTAGACCTCTAAATTGAGATAATAAGAAGTCAGTTGGATATACAAATCTGGACTTCAGGGGCAAGTTCCAGGCAGAGTCAATACATATAAGATGCTTAAAATAGTGCCTTGTGTTTCCTTTTAAAATAAGTCAGATGGCTCGGCGCCTGTGGCTCAAGTGGCTAAGGCGCCAGCCACATACACCTAAGGTGGCGAGTTCGAATCTAGTCCCGGCCCGCCAAACAACAATGATGGCTGCAGCCAAAAAAAAAAAAAAAAAAATAGCCAGGCATTGTGGCAGGCGCCTGTGGTCCCAGCTACTTGGGAGGCAGAGGCAGGAGACTCGCTTGAGCCCAGGAGTTGGAGGTTGCTGTGAGCAGTGAAGCCATGGCACTCTACCCAGGGGAACAGCTTGAGGCTCTGTCTCAAAAAAAAAAAAAAATAAAATAAAATAAAAAAATAATAAAAAAAAATAAGTCAGATTGTACCACTTTTTCATTCAAAACTCTTTAATGATTTTTCATTTTAGTCACAGAGGTAAAAATCTTTACAATGTGCCCGTAAGGCTCTTCATGATCTATTCTCCTATTCCTAACATCTTTTACCTTGGGGATGATAATGCTAGCTGCTGTAACAAATAAACTCTGCAGTACCAGTGGCTCATCGCAACTGAGGTTTATATTTTATTTTCAAAGCAGTCCAGTATGGATATTCTTGGTCAGCTGGAGCCTTTCTTCCATGTGCTTATCCAGGCTCTGTCTGTCTTCTATTTTATCATTATGTAGAATCTCAGAATCCTCTACTTCCAGCTGGTAGAAGGCAAAAAGAAAGAGGGGAAAAGCCTAATTTCCTTCTTAAATGCCTGATCTAGCAATGACTATATAAACTCCTCTACACATTGCATTGGTAAGAATTAGTCATGTGGCCACATCTGGATGCAAGTAGGGCTGGGAAATGTCTCTGCCCAGGCAGCTCCACACACTATGTAGGGGAAAACAGATTTTTTTTTTTTTTTTTGAGACAGAGTCTCACTATGTTGCCCTCAGTAGAGTGCTGTAGCATCATGGGCTTAAGCGATTCTCTTGCTTCAGCCTTCCAAGTAGTTGGGACTATAGGTGCCTGCCACAACACCAAGCTATTTGTTGTTATTGTTGCAGTTGTCATTGTGGTTTAGCTGGCCTAGGCTGGGTTTGAACCCACCAGCCTCAGTGCATGTGGCTGGAGCAGTAACCACTGTGCTACAGGTGCCAAGCCGAAAACATGATGTTTTTGTGAACTGCAAGCCAACTCCACCATACCTTCTACCATCTTCTACATGCCTCCCAACCCTAACGCTCTCCAGCCACCCCAGTCTCCTTATTGTTCCTATAAGTACTCTAGGCCTGTTCTGCCTCACACCCTTTCCTGAAGTTATGTTCCCTCAGATGTTCTCTTGCTCTCTCATGTTCTTCATGCTGAAATGGGTGCCCTAGGTCATTACTTCTTAAGAATATATTGTGTCCCAAATATTTAAAATTAATTGTTGGCTCGGCGCCTATAGCTCAACTGACTAAGGCGCCAGCCACGTACACCTAAGGTGGCGGGTTCGAATCCCCAGCCTGGACCCGCCAAACAACAATGACGGCTGCAACCAAAAAAAATAGCCGGGCGTTGTGGTGGGCGCCTGTGGTCCCAGCTACTTGGGAGGTGGAGGCAACAGACTCGCTTGAGCCCAGGAGTTGGAGGTTGCTGTGAGCTGTAATGCCATGGCACTCTACCCAGGGGGACAGCTTGAGGCTCTGTCTCAAAAAAAAAATAAAATAAAATAAAATTAATTGTTGTTGTTGTTGTTATTGAGACAGAGTCCCACCCTATGCCCTGAGCAGAGTGCAATGGCGTCATGGCTCACTGCAACCTCAGACTCGGGCTATGGGCATCCTGCTGCGTCAGCCTCCAGAAGCTGCTGGGATTACAGGTGCTTGGCTGGGTTTTCCATTTTTTTAGGAGTCAGGGTCTCAATTTCGCTCAGGCAAGTCTCTAACTCCTGAGCTCTAGCAATCCTCCCACCTCCACCTCCCACAGTGCTGGGATTACAGGCGTGAGCCACTGTGCCATTAATTCTTATTATTATAATTTATGAATCTTCAATGCAATCCTGTGTGGGGTCAGAATGCCTATTCTCATTTCAGAGAGGTTAACTGATGTGCCTCAGCTTACCTAGGTACTACAAGGAGCAGTAGTGAGTGGGGATTTAAACATTTTTTTTTTTAAGAGACAGGATCTCACTCTGTTACCTGGGCTGGGTTCAAATAATCCTACTGTCTTAGCCTCCTAAGTAACTAGTATTTCAGATAGATGTGCACTACCATGCCTGGCTAATTTCTAAATTTTGTAGAGATAGGGTCTTGCTGTGTTGCCTTGGTTGGTCTCAAACTCCTGGCCTTAAGGATGCACCTGCCTCAGCCTCCCAAAGTGTTGGGATTACAGGTATAATCTACTGCACCCAGCCTGAACATTAAATCTTAAAAACATCCAGTTCTATATTTTCTCTGACTTTCTAAGAAACAATCACTCTGCCAAACATATTTCCTACTGGGAAGGAGATCACTTTACAGTTGTGTATTCTGGGCTTCTGGACAGTTAGATTTCCCAGGGCAAATTAATATAGTCATACTCTGTGTGTGTGTGTGTGTTTTAAAGGCAGGGTCTGGGCCACCCAGGCTGGAGTGCAGTGGTGTGATCATAGCTCACTGTATCCTGAAGTCCTGGGCTCACGTGAGCCTCCTGCCTTAGCCTTCTGAGTATCTGGGATTATAGGCATGAGCCACCACACTTGGCTAATTTTTATTATTTTTTGTAGGGATGGGGCTTTGCTACATTGCTCAGGCTGATCTTGAACTCTTGCCTCAAGTGATCCTCCACTTTGGCCTCCTATAATGCTGGGATTACAGGTGTGACCCACCACACAGGAATTTTTTTTTTTTTTTTGAGACAGAGTCTGGCTCTGGGTAGAGTGCCATGGCATCATTATAGTTCAGAGCAACCTCAAACTCTTGGGCTAAAGCAATCCTCTTGCCTCAGCCTCCCAAGTAGCTGGGACTACAGGTGCCCACCACAAGGTCTGGCTATTTTTAGAGACAGAGTCTCACTCTTGCTCAGGCTGGTCTTGAACTTGTGAGCTCAGGCAATCCACCTGCCTCAACCTCCCAGAATACTGGGATTATAGGGGTGTGCCAGCACTCCCCATCTGCATGGGCTTTTTGAAGCTGCTTGCTCCTTCCCACTTTCCTCCCACCAGTTAAGGCAGGTTAAATACAGGGAGTAACAGGTGCTATTGTTTTGAGTGATGATGACTGTGACCTCTAGGACATCCTCCCCAAGGGAACCAATACTTGAGAGAAGTACCTAGGAGAGAGCCCAGGTTGAACCCTTGGGGAAGCCAGGTGCTTTCTACAATTTTCAGTGGCAGTATGCCAGAACTAACCTTGAACACACCTCTTTCTGGAACAGTAATAATAATCTGTAATATTTACTCAGTGACTTCTAAGTTCCAGGCACTATTCTTATTGCTTTATCTATACTTGCATATATCTTATATAATCTTTACAAAAACCACAACAGCTGGCACCTAGAGATTAAGTAGTTTGCCCAAAATCACAGTAAATGATAAAGTCAGGATTCAAATATGAGCACTGTGACCACTATAATAAACCGCCTCCTTGGCCTCTGATCTCCAGTTTCCAATAAAGACATACCTGGCCAGCTTCTGTAGGTCTTAAGAAAGAAGTGCACCTTAAAAAATCAGAAGGTCCCAGGACAAGGACCGGAGGTAAGTTTCCCTCGCCTTCTTTTCCCCCTCTCAAAATAAGACCTGTTTTGGATAGATCTGAGAATTCTCACGGAGTGAAGAGGAAGGAGCACCCAAAGAGAGGGGCTTCTGGAGGCTTCCAGAGGGAAAGGAGAGAACTGAGAAGAGGCCTGGCTGGGTTTGGGTAGGGGGAACGGGGAGCGGACCACTAGTCCAGGATTCTAGACCCAGCTTTATCTCTTACACTTAGTGTAACCTTGGTGAAGTCCTTGCTTCTCTTTGAGCCTCAATTTCCTCATCTGTAAAATAATGGTAAATATAAAACGGGCTGAGCAATCCCTACCAAAAGAGGGGCATCCTCAGCTCTACTGGGGAAAAGGTTGCGCACGGACGCCAAAGAGCCGGGGAACGAGAAAGGAGCTGTCTGGAGTCTGGGCAGACAGCCAACACATGGGGTTGGGTGGGCTTCCCGGGATAGGGCCGGGCTAAGGAGATCTCTGGACCTCTAGTGGGTAGGGGGCTGGGGAGGAGAGAACATGGGCCAGTGTCCCGGCTCTGCAGGCTGCGTTCACTATTCTCGCACTTTCTCAGCCCTCCCTCCAGGAGAAGCAGTCCCTGGGGAGGATGGCGGTTGCGGGCAACTAAGCAGTCTTCGGCTGCGCTGCGGCGACCGCCGGGGAAGCTGCGGCCCGCCGGGCCCGAAGAGCATCACGTCATCCTTTCCGCCAGGCGCCCGCCCCCTCCCCGACGGCGCCTGCGCAGGCGCGGCGGGAGGGGGGCCGCGGTGGGGGCTCTCCCCAGTGCTTTCCGCCCTTCTCCAGGCTCGCTCGGGCCGCGGCGCTCTTGGCTGACGGCAGCGGCGCGGAGGAGAAGGTGTCCAGGATGCGGCGCGGGGCGGCCCGGTGCCCCCCCGCCCCGTCACGGCAGCCTCGGCGGCCGCGGGGTCCGGGCCAGGGCCGGGGGCGGCGGCCCGAGCCGCGGTAGCAGCGGCGGCGGCGGCGGGAGGGGCGGCCTGAAGGCGGGCGGGCGCCGGGGTGCGGGGGCTCCGCGCCGCTCCGCCCGGCCCGTCTCGGCCCCGGCGCCATGAGCGGCAGCGGCGGTGGCGGAGGGGGCTCGGCGCCCAGTCGCTTCGCCGACTACTTTGTCATCTGCGGGCTGGACACCGACACCGGGCTGGAGCCGGACGAGCTGTCGGGTAAGTGCGCGCCGAGCCTGGGGCCGCTTCCCCGCATCTGCGGTGGGGGACCCCAGCGGAAACCTCCCCTCGCCCCCGCTTTGTCCCGGCAGCCGGGCAAGGGCCGGTCTGGAGGACCCAGAGCGGGCGCGGGCTAAGGGGGCGTTGGGCCGAAAGGGGAAAGACGGAATGAGCGGTGAGGGGTCCGAAGCACCCCTTGGCCTCTCCGCTGTGGGCATGTCGTCGGCGACGAGGGAGAGGGAAGGGTTGTGTGCTCTCAGTTTGGTGTAGGTTGGGTGACTTAGTGTAAAATAAAGGGAAGCTTGTCCTCCAGCACCCATTAGGGAGGGAAGAAGGCATCCCACGTTCTAGTGAAAGTAAGTTCCACCCAGACTTTAAAGAAAAAAAAAAAGGCAAAACAAAAAGTTGGTGAGCTTATCTGGCCTCTTCCCAAGAAGCCTGTGATACTAGTTCCTCAAAACCGTTAGAACCCAGCCTTGGGCCAGATTGCGGCTATGTGCCTCTGGATAGGACATGAAGTAATAAAGTGAACTTGGGCGGCACCAAGAAGGGTGGGAGCTCACTTGGCAATGGAAGGGGCTCCTATCCCGGGGCTATGCTTTTTTAGTAAGTAATGTATGTTCTTTATGAGGCCAGGATCATTTGTGAATAAAAAGGTAGCGTCCTGGTTGGAGAGACTGGGTTGTGTTATGGTGCTTATCAAATTCTCTTTCAAAGGGAAAGTGGTGGGGTGAGTGAAAACGGGGCCCTGACCAGATTTGCACTCGGTATAGAAGGGTGTCAAAATTATAAAATCCCTCGAATTTCAGTGCACCGTCATGGAAGCCTTTGTATTGCAACAGTTTTGAACAAAAGTTTTTGTCTGGAGTGTCCCGTTGGTGGGTTTCAAGTGAGTGGAGGTTTGTTGGGTTATACATTAAGGTTATGTCATCCTGATTTCAATGAGGGAATTTCCTTTCTTCTTTTCTAAGATAATGTTGTTCGCTGTGACATTTCTTTCTTGAAAGTGATTATCCTGTTGATTATTTTACTTTACTTCAGAGATGACAGAACGGTTTTTGTTTTACTTTACTTCAGAGATGACAGAATGGTTTTTGTTTTGTTTTTGGTCACCAGAAAAATCCCAGTGTTTCTTACGAAAAAAATTACGTGCAGGTTTCAAATGACAAAAATGAACTTTTTTTTTTTAGTAAGACAAATTACTGTTTTAGCAAGTTCAGGAAAAACATGCTATTTCCTCCAATTAATAACAAGTGCAGAAACAAATCATGAAGCAGTAATATAATTAACACTAGATCTTTTGTTGGAGGGAGGTAGCTTTATTGTTTCAAGTTCACTTTTCTTAAGGCTTTTGTTATCTTTAATTTTTATGAATACATAATAGTTGTTCAAGTTCACTCTTCTAGGTTTTCAGATTCTTATAGTACAGATGTTAATTTTTCATCTTTTTCTTATATGTTAAGTTTGTGACCTAGTGATGTAAGTTTTGGAATTCAGTTTTGGGTATTGGTGCTGGAAGGGACCTCAAAGAGGAAAATGAGGTCCAGGAAGGACAGTGGGGCCTGCTCCTGCTACTTAATTGCCTGACTCTTGTTTCTGTGCCCCTTTTATGATACTAAACTGCACTTTATGGCCTAGCTGGAGGTCTTTAGAAAACACTAACATGTTGAGAAATTCCAAGGGTGGTGAGTTCAAACCCAGCCCTGGCCAAACTGCAACAACAACAAAATAAAAAATAAATAAAGTTAAAAAAATACCATTTTTCTTAATACAAGATTTAAGGTAGAATAAACCATTTTTATTTTTATGCTCTGCTTTGGAATGTCAATTTTTTCCCCCCAGAAATAGAATCTCACTGTGTTGCCCTCAGTAAAGTGCTGTGGCATCGTAGTACACAGAAGCTTCAAACTCTTGGGTTTAAGTGATTCTCTTGCTTTAGCTTCCCAAGTAACTGGGACTATAGGTGCCCACCACAATGCCCAGCTATTTTTTGGTTGTAGTTGTCGTTGTTTGGCAGGTCTGGGCTGGGTTTGAACCCACAGCTCCGATGTATATGGCTGGCGCCCTGGCTGCTGAGGTACAGTCACCGAGGCAAAATTATTATTTTTTTTAGACAGAGTTTCAAGCTGTCGCCCAGGGAGAGTGCCCTGGAGTCACAGCTTATAGCAACCTCAAACTCTTGGGCTCAAGTGATTCTCTTGCTTCAGACTCCCAAGTAGCTGGGACTACAGGCGCCTGCCACAATGTCTGGCTATTTTTTCTTTTTCTTTTATGTTTTTTTGTTGTTGCAGTTGTCATTGTTGTTTTTAGTTGGCCCAGTCTGGGTTCGAACCTGCCAGCCTCTGTGTATGTGGCTGGTGCCTTACCCACTGAGCTATATGGGTGCCGCAGCTTTTGAATATCAAATTAATAGACTTTTTTGTGATAAAGTCTTACTCTGTTGCTGAGGGTAGATTGTTGCTCTGAGTAGTGTCATAGCTCCCAGCAACCTCAAACTCTTAGGCTTGAGCAGTCCTCTTGCCTCAGCCTCCCAAGTAACTGGGACTATAGGCTTGTACCACAGTGCCCAGCTAGTTTTTCTGTTTTTAGTAGGGACAGGGTCTGGCTCTTGCTCAGGCTGGTGGTGAACTCTTGAGCTCGAAGTGACCCACCTGCTTTGGCCTCCCAAAGTGCTGGGATGACAGGCATGAGCCACTGCCTGGCTGGAATAATTGTTAGTGAGAGCATGGGTTTGGGTCAGATGTTCCTGCTCTGCTATTGATTGGGGGCAAGATAAATAACCCTGTCAGGGTACTCAGCTATAAAAAAGAGAAGGTAAAAAAAGCAACTCATAAAATAGACTCTCCAGTGTTAAAAAAAAGTCAACATTTCAGTAAAAGAGAAATGTTATTTTCTTTTGATGTGCATCTGTTAATTATCTGTTTTTTCAGCAAGCCAAAATTATATTCCAGTGAAAGTTAATTGGAATAATAAAGAAAGAGTGATGAGTTATGTAAACCATGTAAAGAATATTTTCTGTCTTTTTAAATGTAGTTGCTGTAGTGGAATGCCAAGACCATTTATCCAATAGGTGCCTGACTCAAGGATTTTTTTTTTCCCGTTCACTTCATTTCTGGTGGGTTGGTAGGGGAATATGGATTACTCAGAGGTCATTTTTGAATAAAAAAAAGTACAAATAGCTCTGTGCAGGTTCATCCTGAGACTCTGCTTAGTCTGCCATATAGCTCCCAAACTGATGATGTCATGGTGGAACTATAGGAAGTTGAATTGCACCCAGATTCTCTATGGAGGTACTGTGGATCTGTGTTCTCTGCAAACAAATTACATGATAAACTCTTAAAAAGTGAACCCCAAACAAACAAATCAAAGATACCCAGAGTTCTTGTTTTATGGAGAATGATTAAGATGCATTCTTCTTTGTCTGCAACAAATAAAAACAGAGTTTGCTGTGTTGCATATAGATTCAGATCACTGGATTTTATAGGAAACTCTTCGTGTTATTTCTTCCCTTTTCTTGCAGACTCATCATTTAGGGAAATTGTGTAGCTCTTTGTTGTGCAAGGAACTGGTGAAGGTGTGAAAATTGTTTTTTCTTTTCTGGTTGAGGAAGTACTTCAGGTTGGAAGAAGAAGGATGTAATCTATGGGTAAAGCACAAATCCAGCTACTTTTAGGAAATGGCATCTTGTTGGCTTTTTGAGCTTGTTAGATAAACAAATTTGAAAGAATTGTCTTCCACTTAAGTTTCCCATTATTTTTGGCTCATCCTAAGTGGGGATGCAGATGGTACTAGAATTTCTCTTTTTTCTTCTTTGATGGGTGTTGAGTCCTGGGTATCTTCATTTTCTTTGTTTTTTTTTATGGTCACTGTTAGGTGACCACAGAGGAAAGTTTTTTTTTGTTTTTGAGACAGAGTCTCACACTGTTGCCCTTGGTACAGTGCTGTGGCGTCACAGCTCACAGCAGCTTCTAGCTCATGGGCTTAAGTAATTCTCTTGTTTCAGCCTACCGAGTAGCTGGGACTATACGTGCCTGCTACAATGCCTAGCTACTTTCTGTTGCAATTTTTATTGCTGTTTTAGCTGGCCGGGGTGGGTTCGAACCTGCCACCTTCCGTATATGGGGGTGATACCTGCGGCTCAGTGGGTAGGGCGCTTGCAGAGGAAAGTTTTACTCTGAGGTGGGATTCCTGAGTTTACTCTCCCTGTTTCTTCTTGAGAGTTAAGGTTTCAGAATCCTTAAGACGTATTTCTTACCTTGCAATCTATAAATTCCTCTGAATTTACCTGTATCCAGCATTGGAATATAAGAATTCTAGGTTCTGTGCTGAATGTGATGGCTCATGCCTGTAAACCTAGCACTCCGGGAGGCTGAGGCGGGTAGGTTGCTTGAGCTCATGAATTTGAGACCAGCCTGAGCAAGAGCAAGACGCCATCTCTAAAAGTAGCTGGGTGTTGTGGTGGGTTCCTATAATCCCAACTACTTGGGAGGCTGAGCAAGAGAATCACTAGACCCCAAGCATTTGAGGTTGCTGTGAGCTAGATGCCATGGCACTCTATCTAGGATGACACAGTGAAACTCTGTCTCAAAAAAACAAAACAGAAAAAGCACAAAGACACCCCAGAAAAGTTTGATGGGCCAGTTTCAAACTGTGAGTTAATATGAACTAAATTTTTATCCTCCTCTATCAGTCTGGTTGATTCTTGGCAGATTCTCATGGTCATTTTACGAAAGTTTAAAATATCTCTGCTCTGAAGTCCAGATTCCTAGCTGCAGCAAAACTCAGATCCTGAGTGCTTACCTCAGGCATCTGTGGATACTTCCAGAAGTAAAGGCTGGTAGAATATGGGCAGATTTCCTAAGTTAGGTTGTATGTTTTCTTTTTTAAGGTAGAACTAGGAAGAAGTCAGAGGGGAGACCAACACACAGGAAACAATTATAGAGAAGCACAGGGCAGTTTAAATTTAGTTGGGGAGATTGTGTATTCTTAGCACGTAAGAGAACCCCACTTGACCCCCTCAGACAGGAACGTTTTCACATTGAAAATAAGTGGATTTTACTTAATGACATTGTGGGACTGCTTCTCTCTTCTTAGAAGGAAATCCTGAGTCACAGTGTTTGGTGCTTAAAACAAATTCTCTTAAATCTGCACAGCCCTTCCTTCCTTCCTAGATTAAAAATAAAAGTTTTCTTTGCCTAAGGTCTCCTTTGGAAACGCTGTTTTCCATTCCTGTATCCTTTTATAAACTTGGTTTTTGACTAACTCAGGTGGAAGATGTACTTGGGCTTGGTTCAGCTTCTAAATTCCTGTTGTTGTTTGACTATTTGGATTTGAATTACTGTCAAATGGCTTTAGAGGTCTCTCAGGAACATGGGTACATATGAGGGAATCTGTGCTATACTTTACATGCTTTAGGTTCTTACTGAATATGGTATAGGATCCAGTGAGAGAGAGAAAGGCTAGCCTTTAGAAGCTGACGACATACTGTGGGCTTCAGTGATTATACACAAGCTATTATTGCCAGCTTTTTTTTTTAGACAGTTTCACTTTGTTGCCCTCGGTAGAGTGCTGTGGCATCACAGCTCACAGCAACCTCCAGCTCTTAGGCTTAGTTGATTCTCTTGCTTCAGCCTCCCAAGCAGCTGAGACTACAGGCGCCTGCCACGCCTGGCTATTTTTTTGTCGTAGTTTGCCTGGGGCCAGGTTCGAACCTGCCACCCTTGATATATGGGGCCAGTGCCCTACTCACTGAGCCACAGGTGCTGCCCAATTGCCAGCTGTTTAAAATTAGTTTTATATCTAAAAAATTGCCTCAAGCAATTCTCTCATCTTAGCCTCCTAAAATGCTGGGATTTTAAGATTTAGTTCTCAAAAGTTATTAAGTGAGGCAGATGTTAGTCATATGCCATGTTCTAGATGTTCTATGATTGCTGGTTTTAGTTTGGAGTTTATTGAACCCCCCGCTGTGTATTTTTTTTTTTTTTTTTTTTTAGACAAGAACCTCAAACTGTCTCCCTGGGTAGAGTGCCGTGGCATCTCAGTTCACAGCAACCTCCAACTCCTGGGCTCAAGCGAGTCTCCTGCCTCCGCCTCCCAAGTAGCTGGGACCACAGGCACCCGCCACAACGCCCAGCTATTTTTTGGTTGAAGCCGTCGTTGTTTGGCAGGCCGGGCTGGATTCGAACCCGCCACCTTGGGTGTACATGGCTGGCGCCTTAGCCACTTGAGCCACAGGCACCGAGCCAGCTGAGTCTTAAGAGTGACAGAGTCTAGCACTTTGGGAGGCTGAGGTGGGTGGATTGTCCTAAGCTCATAGGTTTGAGTCCAGCCTGAGCCAGAATAACCAGGCATTGTTGTGGGTGCCTATAGTCCCAACTACTTGGGAGGCTGAGGCAAGAGAATCCCTTGAGCCCAAGAGTTTGAGGTTGCTGTGAGCTGTGATGCCATTGCATTCTACGTAGGGTGACAAAGTGAGACTTTATCTCAAAAAAAAAGATTAAAAAAGTGTGGCAGGGTCCTGTAATGGCCAAAAATGAGAGTATGTGCCAGATCTCAAACTGTTTTCAGTATGCTTCCAGGGAAGCAGATATAACTTCAAGAAATAAGATAACAACAGGTATAGTTTAGGCCATTGTGTTTCTCAAATATCATACTTAGGATATTTGCTTGGTATGTCATAGCTTCCTATTAAAGAGGATCAGGTCAGTAATATTTTTGTTGTTGTTGCTCATTGTGTGATGGGTAATTCAGGTCAAAATTTTGCTAAGCCATTAGTGGTCTACTTTATGGACTAAACTAGCTGGGTTATTCTCAAATGCTTTTATAAAATGCTCAGAGACCAGAACAGTGAGAAGTTCTATGAAAGTTTTTCTTACTCGTCTTCATTCCTCTGTGAATGTGGGATTCCTTGATTTTTAAACTATCCCCAGTTAGCAAAACATTGAGTGTGCATTTGTTTATTTTGGTCACAATTTCAAAAAAATAAGAGGTAGAAGTCAGAGATAGTTCAGTTACCATTTTGACAGTTGATAATATTTGTAAATGACTTTATAGTTTTACAGTAGACTTTCAAACCATTTTAAGTTTTTTTCAGACTCATATGAAATAAATTTTTTTCTCCAGTATCACCCAGCATAAGAAAGATCTGTAAGATTGAAAAAAAAAGATCTATTAGAATCCAGGTCTGTCTGTTGTCTCACTATTAAATTAAAAACAACTTTTTTTTTTTTGAAAAAGAGAGTCTGCCACAATATCCTGCTAGTTTTCTAATTTTTTTTTTTTTAGAGACAGAGTCTCACTTTATTGCCCTTGGTAGAGAGTGCAGTGAAGTCACAGCTCACAGCAACCTCCAACTCCTGGTGGGCTTTGGCGATTCTCTTGCCTCAGCCTCCTGAGTAGCTGGGACTACAGGCGCCCACTACAATGCCTGGCTATTTTTTTTGTTGAAGTTTGACCGGGACTGGGTTTCATCCTGCCACCCTTGGTATATGGGTCCAGCGCCCTACTCATTGAGCCACAGGCGCCGCCTGCTAGTTTTCTATTTTTAGTAGAGATGGGGTCTCCTCCTTCCTCAGACTGGTCTCGAACTCCTGAGCTCAGGCAATCCACCCTCTTTGGCTTCCCAGAGTGGTAGGATTACAGGTTGAGCCACTGCTCCTGTTCTAAATTAAATTAAAAAAAAAAAATGGGGTCTGTGCTCTGTCACCCCAGGCTGGAGTACGGTGGTACAGTCATACCTCAATGCAGCCTTGAACTCCTGGGCTCAAGTGATCCTCCTGCCTCACCCTCCAGAGTAGCTAGGACTGCAGGTGCGTGCCACCATAGCTGGCTAATGCTGTCTCACTATTAATAAGAGTTTTTTTTTTTAAATTGCAGATATGGGAAAACGGAAGCAATGACTTAATCATTGAAAGGCAGAGCTGTGTAGTGTGGCCTCTTGGTGGTTCAGTCCCCAGCCCACACAGCAGTAGGCACTATGTCAGGAGAGGAGGCAGGTCACTCATTTTCTGAATTGAGGTTAAGTTTGGTTGTTGTTTTTTCCTTTTTTCCTGCTCTTTATCAATTCTGGAAATGAATTTTTTAGACTAGTAGTTACTAGGGCTTTGCTTCTAAGAATGTGTCTTTTGTGTGTGTGTGGCTGTTGCAGGATGTTTTATGCTTTTTGCCTGAGGTCTTTTTTTCTTTGAATAAATAAAAAAAAGATTTATATCTGCTAACCTCAGAAATTCCGCAGTGTAGCCTGTAGTCTGCATCTTTTGTGATTATAGTTTAGGTGCTGGCTGTGACTTCTGATTAACTTTAGTTTTTATGATGAAAGGATATGGAAAAGTAACCAAGAAACATCTAGGATTTTGAAAGGCACAAACACAAAGGAGGGAATGATTTAGAAATAATAATTAAGGCATAATTATAAGACAACAAGTGGCTAAATACAATACCCATTTGTTATAAAAGTATAACAGATTACATGCATTTTTGTTATGCTACGTTAGAATTTTCCAGAGATGCCAGGTGACTTGATTCTTTTCTCAGATATATCATCTCTGATGCCCTTTTCTTTCTTGGATTCTGTGGTTTTAGATTAATGGTCCATGAATAGTGTTTTAGCCTTAGATATGGAGATGGGTGTTAATTTTAGGATACGTTGTTACATTGTTGAAGAAAACCAAAGATTTAATTTTGGGTAAGTTAGGTATCTCATTTTTTCTTTTTGAGACAGAGTCTCACCATGTCGCCCTTGATAGAGTGCTGTGCTATCACAGCTCACAGCAATCTCCAACTTTTGAGCTTAAGCAATTCTCTTGCCTCAGCTTCCCGAGAAGGTAGGACTACAGGTGCCCACCACAATACCTGGCTATTTTTTGTTGCAGTTACCACTGCTGTTTCAGCTGGCTGGGGCCAGGTTTGAACCCGCCACCTTCAGTATATGGAGCTAGCACCCTACCCACTGAGGGATGGGCGCCACCCAGGTATCTCATTTCTTATCTTTCCCAGTTTTTTTATGCAATAGTGAGTACCAAAAAAAAAAAAAAACTTTATTTTTTTTCCTGATTATAAAAGTTGTAGGTGACTATAAAAATGTAAACATTATAGAACTTACTTATTATAAACTCTTTTTGTGCTAGCTAGACAAATTTCTTAGCTTTTCTGGAGGATAGTGCTTTATATAGTAGTTGCTTGATGAAGATTTGTTATATGAATTATAAAAAGGTAGAGGCTGCCTATTCAGATTTTTAAGGAACTGGCCAGTCATGGTGGCTCACACCTGTAATCCTACCTACCACTCTGGCCGAGGTGGGAGGATCCCGTGAGTTTAGGAGTTAGAGACCAGCCTGAACAAGAGTAAGATCCCCATCTCTACTAAAAACAGAAAAATTAGGGTGTTGTGGCAGGCATTTGTATTCCCAGCTACTCAGGGAGCTGAGGCAGGAGAATCACTTAAACCCAGGAGTTTGAGATTGCTGTGAGCTAGGCTGATGCTGTGGTCCTCTAGCCTGGGTGGACAACAGAGTGAGACTGTCTCAAAAAACAAAACAAAACAATTTAACAAAACAAAACAAAACCCCCTCAAAACCATATTTTTAAAGAGTTGTAAGTAACCATCATGTTTTTTCCCTCAATATAGATACAGTATTTAACTTTTTGGAACTTAGTAAGCCAACTTCTACAGCTCTCTCTATTTATTTATTTTTTGAGACAGAGTGTCACTATGTTGCCCTTGGTAGAGTGCTGTGGTGTCATAGCTCACAGCAACCTCGAACTCAGGGGCTCAAGCAATTCTCTGGCCTCAGCCTCCTAAGTTGCTGGGACTACAGGCGCTCACCACAACGCCCGGCTATTTTTTGTTGCAGTTGTCATTATTGTTTAGCTGGCTCGGGTCAGGTTCAAACCCACCACCTTTAGTGTATGTGACTGGTGACGTAACCACTGTGCTACAGGCGCTGAGCCTCTACAACTCTCTTAAGTGCTAAGTAAAGGTAAAGAAGATTGGGGGTTTATATAAGAGAGGAATAAGAAGGAATAGCAAGGACTGTGATTTTGTTCCCCAAATTCTCAAAAAGCCCGGGGCCAGAGTCAGACCTGGAATTAAGATGGTAATGGGGCAAGGCGCAGTTGCTCATACCTGTAATCCTAGCACTCTGGGAGGCCTAGGTGGGTGGATTGCTTGAGCTCATGAGTTCAAGACCAGCCTGAGCAAAAAGCAAGACCCTTTCTCTACTAAAAATAGAAAAAAATTAAGGCAAGAGGATTGCTTGAGCCTAAGAGTTGGAGGTTACTGTGAGCTATGACTCAGTGGCACACAACCCTGGGTGAAAGCTTTAGACTATTGTCAAAAAAAAAAAAAAAAAAAGAAAAAAGATGGTAATGGGAAAAGCATTTTGTATTATGCTGTGATTATTTTATGATTTACATATTAGATTTTGTAATAGCTTAGATGAACCTCTATTTATTTTGTAAAACTTGTTTTAATTTAACCAGTTCTTTTTCATTTTTTCTTTTTGAGATGGAGTCTCACTCTGTTGCCCAGGGTTGTGTGACCTGGGTTCCAGTGATCATTCTACCTCAGCCTCCCAAGTAGCAGGGACTACAGGTGCCTGCCACAATGACTGGTTAATTTCTTTTTCTTTTTTTTTCTTTGAGACAGAGTCTTATTTTGTCATCCTTGGTAGAGTGCTGTGGTGTCACAACTCATAGCAACCTCAAACTCTTGGGCTCAAGTGGTTCTCTCACCTCAGCCTCCCAAGTAGCTGGGATCACAGGCGCTGGCCACAGTGCCCAGCTATTTTTAGAGATAAGGTCTGGCTTTTGCTCAGGCTGTTCTCAAACCCATGGGCTCAGGCAGTCTACCTGCCTCAGCCTCCCAGAGTGTTAGGATTATAGGCAGGAGCCACTGTGCCTTTCCTAATTTTTTTATTTTTCTTTTCTTGCCTTTTTTTTTTCTGAGACAGAGTCTTACTTTGTCACCCTTGGTAGAGTGCTGGGGCATCATAGCTTACAGCAACCTCAAACTCTTGGCCTCATGCGATTCTCTTGCCTCAGCCTACCAAATAGCTGGAACTATAGGTGCCTACCACAATGCTTGGCTATTTTTAGAGATGGAGTCTTGCTCTCATTCAGGCTGGTGTCAAGCCTGTGAGCTCAGGGCAGTCCACCCACCTCAGCTTCTCAGAGTGCTTAATTTTTAATTTTTTATAGAGATGGGGTCTCATTCTTGCTCAGGCTAGTCATTCTTGCTCAGGCTTGTCTCAAACTCCTGAACTCATGGGATCTTCCTGCCTTGACCTCCCTGAGTGCTAGGATTTCAGGCATGAGCCACCATGCCTGGTCTATTTAACCAGTTCTTTTGACTCAGGATCACAATCTGTTGTTGGGAAAAATAGTCTTTGGAAACTATTTTAGCCCATTTGTGCTGCTTATAACAGAATACAACTGGCTGGATAATTTATAAAGAACAGAAATATATTTCCTCATAGTTCTGGGGATTGGGAAGTCTAGGATCAAGGTGCTGGCATTTGGTCTGGTGAGGGCCTTCTTGGTGAGTTCTCACTTGGCAGAAGGGAGGAGGTCTAGGTAGCCTCTTTAAATGCTTCTTTTATAAGGGGCTTAATCCCATTAACAAGAGAGCGGCCTTCATGGCCTAATCTTCTCTTGAAGGCCTCACCTTTATTTTTATTTTTATTTATTTTTTTTACCAGGGCCTCGGCTACCTCTGTGGCTCTCTCCAGGGCCCGTTCATGGTCCTCACTGGAGCTTCAGGGATCCCCATCGCGGCCCCAGTTCCGATGGTGATCATTGCTCATTGTCCTAACGGAATACCAAGGCCTCACCTTTTAATATCATCACCTTGGCAACACTTGAATTTTGGAGGGGACACATCAGACCATAGCAGAAATACAGCAAATATTTAGAAATAACCATCTGCTAAACTGACAAAGAGTTTTGCTAAACTCTGGATTTGATGTGTCCAAATACAGTTGACCCTTGAATAATATGAGGATGAGGGGCACTGATCCTTGTATAGCCAAAAATTCACATGTAATTTTTTTTCCTTTAAAAGCATTTTTTTTTTTTTTTTAGACAGGTCTTATTTTGTTGCTCTTGGTAGAGTGCTGTGGCATCACAGCTCACAGCAACCTTAAACTCTTGGTTTTAAGTGATTCTCTTGCTTCAGCTTCCCAGGGGGCTGGGACTATAGGCGTCCACCACAATGTGGCTGTTTGTTGTTGTTGTTATCATTGTTGTTTAGCAGGCCCAGGTAGGGTTGGAACCCACCAGTCTCAGTGTATGTGGCTGGTACCCTAACCACCGTGTTACGGACCGTGAGCCTAAAAGCTTTTTTTTTTTTTTCCTGATCACAATATAGGGAAGGAGCAAGAGCAGTGTCTGTAACCCCTCATGTTTAACTATCTATTCCTTGACAACTATTATTAACCTGCTATTGATGAAAAGCCATACAGATGCCATAAGCGTTAATGCCAGGGTACTGTACCCAGGGTATACTCTGTCTCAAAAAAAAAAAACCCACATGTTTTGTATATCATATGTATTATATACTGTATACTTACAATGAAGTAAGCTAGAGAATGTCTTCCACAGCAGCTGTGGCATTTTACATTCTCACTAATTATCAGGTTTTCACTTTCCTCTACATCCTTGATAATACTATTTTCCATTTTTTTATGTCATTGTGTTTTTTTTTTTTTTTTTTACTTTTCACTTTGTTGCCCTTAGTAGAGTGCTGTGGCGTCACAGCTCACAGCAGCCTCCAGCTCTTGGGCTTAGGCGATTCTCTTGCCTCAGCCTCCTGAGTAGCTGGGACTACAGGCACCCGCCACAACGCCTGGCTATTTTTTGTTGCAGTTTGGCCGGGGCCGGGTTTGAACCCACCACCCTTGGTATATGGAGCTGGCGCCCTACCCAATGAGCCACAGGTACCGCCCCGGTCATTGTGTTTTAATGTGCATTTCCTTGATAGTTTATTTTCTTTTTTTAGAAAGCTGTTAATCCTTTATATTTGTATTATGCATTTTCTGTATATACTTATTAAAATTTCTCTTGTTTGGCTCCGCACCTATGGCTCAAGTGGCTATGGCGCCACCCACATACACCTGAGCTGGCGGGTTCGAATCCAGAGCGGACTGCCAAACAACAATGACAACTACAACAACAACAACAAAATAGGTGTTGTGGCAAGTGCCAGTAGTCCCAGCTACTTGGGAGATGGAGGCAGGAGAATCACTTAAGCCCAGGAGTTGGAGGTTGCTGTGAGCTGTGATGTCACAGCACTCTACCCAGAGCGACAGCTTGAGGCTCTCTGTCTCAAAAAAAATTTTTTTTTCCTCTGGTTCATTTTTTAGGGGCAGTAGGGATGATTGAGATTGGAATGCTTTTTTTTTTTTTTTTGAGACAGAGCCTCAAGCTGTCCCCCTGGGTGGAGTGCCATGGCATTACAGCTCACAGCAACCTCCAACTCCTGGGTTCAAGCGAGTCTCTTGCCTCCGCCTCCCAAGTAGCTGGGACCACAGGTGCCCGCCACAACGCCCGGCTATTTTATGGTTGCAGCCGTCATTGTTTGGTGGGTCCGGGCTGGGGATTCGAACCCGCCACCTTAGGTGTACGTGGCTGGCGCCTTAGCTGGTTGACCTATAGGCGCTGAGCCTGGAATGCTTTTGAAGGGTAATTAAAGATCTCTCTTGCTTAGGCAGGCTGGTGAATTTGCTACAGAAAAGGATTGAATAAAGGACCCTATAAATGTATAAATGTACACAGTTAAGATTTAATTAAAAAATTAAAAAAAAAAGATTGTGGTTTTGAGGATATGCTAGTGTCCTATTCCTCACTGCAACAAATTGTTATAAGCTGGATGGCTTAAAACAACAATTTATTTTCTCACTGTCCAGGCCAGATGTCCTAAAATCAAGGTGTCAGCAAGGTACACTCCCTCAGAGCCTCTTGGGTAGAAACATTCCTTCCCTCTTCTAGCTTCTGGTGACTGTTGCCATTCTTTGGCTTCTGGCCATATCACTGTAGTCTCTGCCTCTGTCTTCATGTTGCCTTAACCTTTGTGTGTGTGTTTTTCTCTATGTATCCTTAGGGATACTTGGCACTAGGTTTTGGGTCTACCCAGCTAACCCTGGATGGTATCTCAAGGTCTTTGATTATATCTATAAGATCTTTTTCCAAATAAGATAGCATTTTCAGGTTTTGGGGATTAGAATGTGGGTATATCTTTTTGAGGGCCACTGTATAACACACTACAGAAGGTCTAAAAAGTAGATCTTGAATTTCTTTGGAGGTGAGCAAGAAGTGAAGAAGAGTAAAAGAGAGAGTCTGTTAATCTTTTGTATTTGTATTGTGAATTTTATATGTATACTTGTTAAAATTTCTCTTATTTGTTTTTTTGGGGGCAGTAGGGAGGATTGAGATTGGAGTGCTTTTGAAGGGTAATTAAAAATCTCTTTTGCTTAGGAAAAGTGGTAAGTTTGCTACAGAAGAGGGGGCTCTTTACCTGGAGAAAGAGGTATAAGTTTATTATAAAATGTGTTCATGAATTCCAGGAGGGGTTGGTTTTTATTATAATTGTGTACAATAGAACCGCTGTAGTGACCACCTCCCTACATTGACCACCTCCTTAAGTAGACCTAATTTTTGTACATTGGACATGCACTGCATGTACGTATCAGTGCGTTAGGACTAGTTCCTTATATTGATCACCTCCATATGTTGACTAGTTTGTTAGACTCCCTTGAGTGGTCAACTTACAGAGGTTCTAGTGTATGTGTATGTCTTCATAGCACTTAGCATAGAGTTGTATACATAGTAGGAAGACAATAAAAATGATGGATTAATTGCTTAAGTATAGAATAATGTAGTAAAATAGCAGAATGACCTAGTGTAGGGTAGGTAAGGTCTTTTTAAGTCCCATGATAGCTGAGTGGAGAAAATACTACTCTGTACTTATGTTTATACCTTGGATTTATTGAGAGAGTGTAAGTATGATGTGAAGTTTTGGGGAGTTGTTTTGGTTAGATGTCTTGCACATTCAGTAAATACTTGTAGGCTTTTGTGGTTTTTTTTAGACAGAGCCTCAAGCTATCCCCCTGGGTAGAGTGCTATGGCATCACAGCTCACAGCAACCTCCAACTCCTGGGCTCAAGTGAGTTTCCTGCCTCAGCCTCCCAAGTAGCTGGGACCACAGGCGCCCGCCACAATGTCTGGCTATTTTTTGGTTGCAGCCGTCATTGTTGTTTTGGTGGGCCTGGGCTTGATTCGAACCCACCACTTTAGGTGTATGTGGCGGTGCCTTAGCCACTTGAGCCACAGGCACCGAGCCTATTTGTAGGCTTTTATATTGATGAATTGTGAGGAAGCTTTCACCTTAAGGGGAAATTTAAATTTTTGGCTTGGCACACTTTCTTCTGTTTCTCTATGGTAGCAGAGATGTGTTCATTTTCAAAACTCAATTTTTTAGCTCATTGTGTAGTAGATTGACTAGTTTGGTTTTTGTTGCTGTGATAAGAAGCTCTGTCTTATAATTAGCATCTCTGTTTCCTCTAACAGTATTATAGATTTGGTTTGAAGAACCTAAAAAAAAAAAAACCTTATATTATGCTAACTACTTTTTTAAGAAGGGTATTTTATGCTGAGTAATACTGTAGATATGAAATCTCAAATAACCACATTTAAAAAAATACTTTTTTCTCTTATTGTCAAAGTAAATTATCTATAAATTTGAGAGGATGGAACTGAATTGTTCAAGAGGAGACTGAAACTGAGATCTTTAGGCATTTACACAGGGTCATTTAATCATTATGAGTGAATTAAAGTCTCCTAACCTAATTATAATCCATAGTTCTAAAGAATTTTGGGATGAGATCATTTAGTCACTGTCAGTAACCATTGAGAATCATAAAATTACAACAAAAAATTTTTCAGGACTGAGAAGGTAAGAACTTGACATATCCCTAGTCAAAGTCTGGAATGATTTATTAAGAATATAGAATAGGGGTAGTGTCTGTGGTTCAAGGAGTAGGGCAACGGCCCCATATACCGGGGGTGGCGGGTTCAAGCCCGGCCCCAGACAAACCTACAAAAAAAAAAGAGAATATAGTATGGAAGTTTAGAAAAAGAAACTGTCATTATTAAGAGCCAACACTGGAGTGGGTGCAGTGACTCATGCCTGTAATCCTGGCACTCTGGGAGGCTAAGTTGGGTGGATTGCTTGAGCTTGAGAGCAGCCTGAGCAAAAAAAAAAAAAAAAAAAAAGTGAGACCTGTCCCTATTAAAAATAGAAAAAAACTAGCTGAGTATTGTGGCCAGTGTCTATAGTCTGAGCTGAGGCAAGGGATTGCCTGAACCCAACTGTTTGAGGTTGCTATGAGGTAGGACTCCACGGCACTCTACCCAGGGAGAAAGAGTGAGACTCTGTCTCAAAAAAAAAAAAAAAAAAAAACAAGAGCCACCACTGGCCCATGAAGAATATATGATGTCAGACTAACCACATTTCCTTTTTGTTTTATTTTTGCTTTTTCATTTTTAAAATTTATTTATTTATTTATTATTTTTATTATTACTTTTTAAATTTATTTTTAATTAGGGTGGCACTTGTACCTCAGTGGGTAGGGGCACCGGCCACATATACTGAGGTTGGCAGATTCAAACCCAGCCCGGACTAGCTAAAACAACAATGACCACTGCAACAAAAAAAATAGCCAGGCATTGTGGCGAGCACCTGTGGTCCCAACTACTTGAGAGGCTGAGGCAAGAGAATCACTTAAGCCCAAGAGCTGCAGGTTGCTGTGAGCTGTCCCGCCATGGCACTCTCCCCAGGGTGACAGCTTGAGACTCTGTCTCCCCCCCAAAAAAAATTTTTTTTAATTAATTATCTTAAAATAATGGTCATAAAATCTTTTAAATTTTTATTTTATTTTATTTATTTATTTATTTATTTTTTGCAGTTTTTGGCCAGGGCCGGGTTTGAACCCACCACCTCTGGTATATGGGGCTAGTGCCCTATTCTTCTGAGCCACAGGCACCACCTTTCATTTATTTTATTTTATTTTATTTTGTTTTTTGAGACAGAGCCTCAAGCTGTCCCCCTGGGTAGAGTGCCGTGGCATTACAGCTCACAGCAACCTCCAACTCCTGGGCTCAAGTGAGTCTC
>CAUYTI010106471.1:0-10624 GCA_963575145.1 Galago senegalensis | reverse complement strand
GCCCGCCACAACGCCTGGCTATTTTTTGGTTGCAAGCTGTCATTGTTGTTTGGCGGGTCCGGGCTGGGGATTCGAACCCGCCACCTTAGGTGTACATGGCTGGCGCCTTAGCCGGTTGAGCTATAGGCGCCGAGCCTGTTTTTGTTTTTTTTGAGACAGAGTCTTACTTTGTTGCCCTTGATAGAGTTCTGTGGTGTCACAGCTTACAGTAAACTCAAACTCTTGGGCTTAAGCGAGTCTCTTGCCTCAGCCTCCCTAGTATCTGGGAGTATAGGTGCCTACCACAATGCCTGGCTTTTTTTTTTAAGAGACATTATTGCCCTTGGTAGAGTGCTGAGGAGTCACAGCTCATAGTAACCTCCAGCTCCTGGGCTTAGGCGATTCTCTTGCCTCAGCCTCACGAGTAGCTGGGACTACAGGTGCCTGCCACAGTTTGGCTGGGGCCAGGTTCAAACTTGCCACCCTCAGTATATGGGGTTGGTGCCTTACCCCCACAGGTGCCCTACCCACTGTGCCACAGGTGCCGCCCGCCTGGCTAGTTTTTGTGGCAGTTGTTATTGTTGTTTAGCTGGCACAGGCTGGGTTTGAACCACCAGCTTCGGTGCATGTGGCTGGCGCTGTAATCACTGTGCTATAGGCGCCAAGCCTGGCTACTGTTTCATTATCCCCATTTTGTAGATGAGGAAAGTGAGACTCAGAGAAAGTGTTCTGTTTGGATCATCTGGTAAATCAGTGGAAAAGACAAGATTTGAGCTCATGTCTGCCTGGTCCCCACATGGGTTCTCTTGGGATAAACTCAATAAATGGAGATTGGTGTAATAATAGTAATAATAATAATTACTATTGGCACAGAGCCTATAGCTTAGCAGGTAGGGCGCCAGACACATACACTGGAGCTGGTGGGTTTGAACTGAGCCCCGGGGCTGCCAAACAACAAGGACAACTACAACCAAAAAAATAGACAGGCATTGTGGCAGGTGCCTGTAGTCCCAACTATTAGGGAGGCTGAGGCAAGAGAATCACTTAAGCCCAAGAGTTTGAGGTTGCTGTGAGCTGTGATGTCAAGTACTCTACAGAGGGCAACACAGTGAGACTATCTCAAAAACAATAATAATAATAATTACTATTGTCACCATTTGAGAAATAGATGTGTAATCCTCATGAATACATGGAGACATAGAAAAGGGAAGTGCTTCAAAAGAGACAACCTTGAGGGTTCTGTAATCCTAGCATTCTGAGAGGCTGAAGCAGGAATATTGCTTGAGTTTGGGAGTTTAAGAACAGCCTGAGGGGTGGTGCTCGTGGCTCAGTGAGCAGGGCACCAGCCCCATATACCGAGGGTGGTGGGTTCAAATCCAGCCCCAGCCAAACCACAACAAGAAAATAGCCAGGCGTTGTGGCAGGCACCTGTAGTCCCAGCTACTCCAGAGGCTGAGGCAAGATAATCACCTAAGCCCAAGAGCTAGAGGTTGCTGTGAGCTGTGATAACAAAGCACTCTATGGAGGGCGACAAAGTCAGACTCTGTCTCTAAAATAATAATGATAGAAAAATTAGCTGGGCATGGTGGCTAATATCTGTCATTCTAGCTACTTGGGAGGTTGAGGCAGGAAGATAGCTTCAACCAGGAGTTTGAGGTTGCAGCGAGCTAGGCTGAAGCCATGGCATTCTAGTTTTTGAGACAGAACAATACTCTGTCTCAAAAAAAAAAAAAAATGTGGCAACAATCTCAAATCGCCCAGTTTCCCACCTCAATCCCATTTTCTGACTTTGGTCTTTTCTTCTGCCAGGGCTGAGACGGCCCTGGTTCTCTGCTGTCCCCTGCTGGCATGTGTGAGATTGTGATATGTGGCTCCTGGATGTGTAATCTGTCTGCCCTTCAGCCTTGGCCAGTCTCCCCCCCATGTGTACTGTCTTTTGTGAGTGACCAGTACTAGGCTGGGAAGGAGAGGCTGGTGATGTCCCCTCTTGGGCCTCTGGTTCTTCCCTTGTGAAATGTTGGCTTGGGACAAAAGTTCGGTTAACACCTTCCTGGCCCTTCATTGTCTCAAACAAAAAAGCCAAACTCTGTCCTGTCTCCTGTCCCCTGTGCTTCTTTCTCTGAAAGTGTTTTGCTCCTCCCCATCAGAGGGTCATTCAAGCCCAGCTTGAACCCTCACAATCATCCTCACAAATTTATTTTCTTGCTCTGGGTCTAGAATTAGAGGCCCAGGGTTAGTGTCTGGTTTAAGAGAAAAACCCTTTCTTAATCAGCCCCTATGCATCCACACCCAACAGCAAATGTCCTGCTTCCTGAACTGTTTGTCTCTATTTGCTCTCTTCTCTTCTGCTTGATATCTACTCCAGGGCTCAGCCCATGGCTTATTTCTGTTCTTTTTTTGCACTGTCTTCCTAGGTTATCTTAGACCGTCACACACATTTAACATCTATCCGCTATTGACTCTCCTTAATCTCCTTCATCCATGCCATCAGCAAGTCTTAGAAATCTTATCCTCTTAACACTTCTTAATTATATTTAGTCCTCTCTATTTCCACTGCAGTCACCTCCCTAGTCCACGTCACCACCATCTGAATGAACTTCAGTAACCTCTGTGCAGACTGTATTTTCCAAAAATGGCTGCAACAATTATCTCCTATCACATATGCCTTTCTAGAATCTGGTTATTGTTTCAAGAGGTAGAGTTGAATTTTCATCCTCTTGAATCTAGGAAGAATGTTGTGACTGCTTTGACCAATAGAATAGAACAGAAATGAGTTTCTGTGACTGCTAAGGCTAGATCACAGAAAACCCATGTCTAGGCTCGGCGCCTGTGGCTCAAGCAGCTAAGGAGCCAGCCATATACACCTGAGCTGGCTGGTTCGAATCCAGTCTGGGCCCACCAAACAATGACAGCTGCAACTGAAAAATGGCCAGGCATTGTGGTAGGTGCCTATAGTCCCAGCTACTTGGGAGGAGGAGACAGGAGCCTTGCTTGAGCCCAGGAGTTGGAGGTTGCTGTGAGCTGTGAGGCTACAGCCCTCTACTTGGGGCGACGGCTTGAGGCTCTGTCTCAAAAAAAAAAAAACAAAAAACAAACAAACAAAAAATGTCTAAGGGCTGTCTTGAACCCAGGCAATATGCTGCAAGGAAGCCCAAGCCCCTTGTAGACAAGAACAGAAGCTCCCAGCCCTTAGCCTCGGTTGAGCTCACAGCCAAGAGTTTACACTAACTTGACAGTCATGTGAGTGAGGCATCTTGAAGGTGCATCTTCCAGGCTCCAGTAAAGTCATAATGTTTTTTGGTTTTTATTTATTTATTTATTTATTTTTTTTTTCTTTTGAGATAGAATCTTTTTTTTTTTTTGGAGACAGGAACCTCAAGCTGTCCCCCTGGGTAGAGTGCTGTGGCATCACAGCTCACAGCAACCTCCAACTCCTGGGCTCAAGTGAGGCTCCTGCCTCAGCCTCCCGAATAGCTGGGACCACAGGTGCCCGCCACAATGCCTGGCTATTTTTTGGTTGCAGCGGTCATTATTGTTTGGCGGCCTGGGCTGGATTTGAACCTGCCACCTTACGTGTATGTGGCTGGCGCCTTAGCCACTTGAGCCACAGGCGCCGAGCCTTGAGATAGAATCTTATTCAGTTGCTCTGGGGTTGAGTGCTGTGGAGTCATAGCTATAGCAATCTCAAACTTTTGTGCTCAAGTGATCCTCTTGTGCTAGAGCAATCTTCTTTTTTTTTTAGACAGAGCCTCAAGCTGTCCTCCTGGGTGGAGTGCTATGACATCACAGCTCACAGCAACCTCCAACTCCTGAGCTCAAGCGAGTCTCCTTCCTCAGCCTCCCAAGTAGCTGGGACCACAGGCACCCACCACAACGCCCAGCTATTTTTTGCTTGCAGCCGTCATTGTTGTTTTTGGCGGGCCTGGGCTGGATTAGAACCCACCACCTTAGGTGTATGTGGCTGGCTCCTTAGCCACTTGAGCCACAGGCGCTGAGCCTAGAGCAAATCTTCTTGCCTCAGCCTCCCAAGTAGCTGAGACTACAAGTTCCTACTATGATGGGTGGCTAATTTTTCTATTTTCTTAGTAGAGAGGAGATCTTGCTCTTGCTCAAGCTGGTCTGGAACTCCTGAGCTCAGGTGATCCAGCCATCTCGGCTTCCTACAGTTATAGGATTACAGGCCTGAGCCACTGTGCCCAGCCAGGGCCTTAGGGACATTTGAAAGGTCCCTCTCCTAAATGCCAAGATTTTAGGATGCCAACATTCCTTTACTAATTAATCTAAATTCCACAAGCTTATGACTTGAATTCTCTAACAGTCTAATTCTATTAATAATGAGCATCCTAGGAGAACACAGTGAAAGTGGTCAAGACTTTGGAATCAGAAATAACATTGTTCATATCTGGGCTTTGCCATATATTAGCTGTGTGACCTTGGACAAATAACTTTTCCTTTGTGAGCCTTTGTTTCCTCCTCTGAAAAATGGTTATGATAATGACTGCCTCATTGGGCTGCAATGAAGATTAAAAGGTGTCATATAAGGGAAGCACCTGGCTTGGTTTTCACTGAGACTTCAGAACCTCAGACTACTTTGGAATCCTTCTATCTTCCACTAAGCTCCAAACCTCTCCCAGGGTACAGTCAAGTCAAACTGTGGTGCCAGACTTTGTGGGCTTATTCATGTCTCAGAGCCTCAGTTTCTTCACTCTGCCTAATGGGGATAATAATAGATCTATTGGCTCAGCACCTGTAGCTCAAGCGGCTAAGGCCCCAGACACATACACCAGAGCTGGTGGGTTCAAATCCAGCCTGGGCCTGCCAAACAACAATGACAACTACAACTAGAAAAAAATAGGCATTGTGGTGCATGCCTGCAGTCCCAGCTACTTGGGAGGCTGAGGGTACCCAGAGTGATAGCTTGAGGTCTTTGTCTCAAAAAAAAAAAAAAAAAAGGACCTATTTGCTAGGATTGTCTTAAGGATTAAATAACATAATCCACAGGAAGTACTGATTATGTTAAACATCCGCTCATATTAACTTTCTTTTTTTTTTCATGCTCCTTTATTCCATGAATCTTTACAGAACATCAACTATAGGCAAAACATTGACATAATCATTGAAGATAACATTGGGACAAACGTATCAATTTTATGAGGAAGCAAAAGCATTATCTACAAATCAATTAGGAGATAAGTGTACTCATTACCACCACTCCTAGTAAAGTTGAAGATCCTAGCTAGTACAATTATGATAACTTAAAATCCCAATGGTTTGTAAAAAAAAATACAAATTTCATTACTTCCGAGTTACCAAGTTACTTGCAAGTTACCAAAAACAATAGAAAAATTCAGCAATGTCGCTAACTTCAAAATAACTATGCAAAATCAATCATATTCCTATATAAAAAAGAATTACAAAATAATATTAGAAAAAGAAAGATAGCATTGTATCAGCAACCAAAATAGAAAGTACTTATCAATATAGCTTAACAAGAGCTGTACAATTTTTTTAAACACATAATCATTTACTATTTGTTTATTATAGAATACACAAGACAAAATACAAATAGCAAGCAATTTTTTTCCCTTATTATGCATTTTTTTTTTTTTTTTAGACAGAGCCTCAAGCTGTCCCCCTGGGTAGAGTGCTGTGGTATCACAGCTCACAGCAACCTCCAACTCCTGGGCTCAAGTGAGTCTCCTGCCTCCGCCTCCCAAGTAGCTGGGACCACAGGCGCCCACCACAACACCTGGCTATTTTTTGGTTGCAGCCATCATTGTTGTTTGGCGGGTCCAGTCTGGATTTGAACCTGCCACCTTAGGTGTATGTGGCTGGCATCTTAGCCACTTGAGCCACAGGCGCTGAGCCGCATATTAACTTTCTTCTTTTTTTTTTTTTTTTTCTGAGACAGAGTCATAGTATGTTGCCCTCGGTAGAGTGCTATGGCATCACAGCTCATAGCAACTTGAAACACTTGGGCTTAAGTGATTCTCTTGCCTCAGCCTCCCAAGTAGCTGGGACTACAGGTGCCTGCCACAATGCCCGGCTTTTTGTTTGTTTGTTTTTAGAGACAGAGTCTCACTTTGTCACCCTTGGTAGAGTCATGTGGCATCACAGCTTACAATAATCTCCAGCTCTTGGGCTTAGGTGATTCTCTTGCCTCAGCCTCCCTAGTAGCTGGGACTACAGGTGCCCGCCACAATGCCCGGCTATTTTTTTTGTTGTTGCAGTTTGGCTGGGGCCGGGTTTGAACACACCACCCTTTGTATATGGCGCCAGCGCCCTACTCACTGAGCCATAGGCACCACCATCCCCCTTTTTTTGAGACAGAGTCTCACTATGTCACCCTCAGTAGAGTGCTGTGGCATCATACCTCAGAGCAACCTCAAACTCTAGGACTTAAGTGATTCTCTTGCCTCAGCCTCCCAAGTAGCTGGGACTATAGGCGCCCACTACAGCGCCCGGCTATTTTTTTGTTGCAGTTGGCCTCAGCTGGGTTCGAACCCACCAGCTTCGGTGTATGTTGCTGGCACTGTGACCACTGTGCGCTGGGTGCTGACCCTTAACTTTCTTTTTTTTTTTTTGAGACAGAGCCTCAAGCTGTCCCCCTGGGTAGAGTGCTGTGGAATCATAGCTCATAGCAAACTCAAACTCCTGGGCTCAAGTGAGTCTCCTGCCTCAGCCTCCCAAGTAGCTGGACTACAGGCTCCTTCCACAATGCCTGGCTATTTTTTGGTTGCAGCTGTCATTATTGTTTGGTGGGCCTGGGCTGGATTTGAACCTGCCACCTTATGTGTATGTGGCTAGCGCCTTAGCCACTTGAGTCACAGGCATGGAGCCATGACCCTTAACTTTCATTATAACTGACATTACTGGTTCTAGGAGACCAGGAATGTATAGGAAATCTTGATCACTGTCTTGGAACACATGCGGAGGGGCCTCCCTGTTGGACTGGGACTCCAGTCCCTTGGGCCAAATCTTGAGTTTATAGGACCTTCAGCAGACTGGAAAGCTCCTCTCTTTCCTGCCTTTTCCCTTCCCCCTCTCTTATCCCTTGGGATTGAACTGGTTTCCTTTGGAAGCGCTGCCTAGGTTTTGATGGGGAGCCGGGCCTATGTGTGTGTGTGTGTGTGTGTGTGTGTGTGTGTGTGAGGCCAATTTCTGAGCCACAGCCCAGAGGCATCAGCTGACCATAGTGGAGGGGCAGAGCATTCCTCCAGCTATAGGGGTTTGGGGATAGCTACAGGTGATTCACACTGCCCATACCGTGTGATCATGGACACACACACACACACACAACACATATATATACCCTCACACACATACACATATGCACAGGTATCTGGCTGTTTCCTCTGGCTCTACATCTTTCTTCTTTCTCGGCTAGCCCCTTTGCACACATCACTCTTTCCCTCCTTCTCTCCTATTATATCCACAGAAAACAGTCCCCCAGGGACTCTACCAGGGCTCTTTCTCAGCAAGTTTGTCTGGGCCTCATTAAGTCTTTTTTAAACAGGGCAGTACGTGGGGGGACTTTTAAGGATCTGGTTTCAGGCTTTTGTCTTAGGAAAGGAGCCTCACTTCCCCACTCCCCCGCCCCCCCTTCCCTATCTCTTGCCTCCAGCCCAATCTCTCCTTCTCTCTCCTTACCACCTTCACTTAGCTTCCCAAAGCTAAGCAGGATGTAGTAATTATCTGTTATAAGTGCTTATCCTAGGGCAGCACCTGTGGCTCAGTGAGTAGGGCACTGGCCCTATATACTGAGGGTGGCGGGTTCGAAACCATCCTGGCCAAACTGTAACAAAAAAATAGCCCGGTGTTGTGACGGGTGCCTGTAGTCCCAGCTATTAGGGAGACTGAGGCAAGAGAATCACCTAAGCCCAGGAGCTGGAGGTGCTATGACCAGTGACGGCACATCACTCTCCCCAGGGCTACTGCTTGAGACTCTATCTCAAAAAAAAAAAAGTGCTTATCCCAAATTTCTCAGGCTGTCCTACAACCTTTAAGCACAGTTATATATATTTTTCTTTCCTTTTTTTTTTTTGAGACAGAGTCTACGTCTGTTGCCCAGGCTAGAGTGCAATGGCATCCTAGCTCATAGCAACTTCAAACTCTTAGGTTCAAGAGATCCTCTTGCCTCAGTCTCCCAAGTAGCTGGGACTACAGACACCTTCCTCAATGCCCAGCTAGTTTTTCTACAAAAAATAGAAAAACTAGCCAGGCATTGAGGCAGCCTGTAGTCCCATCTACTCAGGAGGCTGAGGCAAGAAGATCTCTTGAATCCAGGGGTTTGAGGTTCCCGTGAGCTATGACACCCAGGATGATTGAGTGAGACTCTGTCTCAAAAAACAACAACAAAAGACAGTTTGCTAGCAATTTATTATTATTATTATTTTGGACATGTGGAAATGTCCTAGCTCAGACTGGTCTGGAACCTGTGAGCTCAAGGCAATTCACCTGCCTTGACATTCCAAGTGTTGGGATTACAAGCGTGAGCCACCATGCCTGGCCCCCAAACCACTATGGGATGCTGTCTTCCAGTGGGCCGTATTATCTGTGAGGTGAGACCCTGTCTATCCTGTTTACAACAGAATGCTTACCTCTAGCACTACATCTGGAAAATAGTTGATGTTTAATAAATATTTGTTGAATGAATGAATTGTACAGTCATCCCCTGCTGCTATGTGTACTGCAGAAATGAGTGGGAGAGATGTGAGCTTGGAAGCTAGACAGACCCAGGTGTGTTTTTACTAGACGCGTGCCTCAATTTCTTCACTTATAAAAGGCAGATAATATACAGGCTGTGCAGGACTTATGGGAGATTTAATTGACAATGTATATAAATCTCTCAGGTCATGTGCCAACACACACCCAAAACTGAATAAATCACAATGGTGGGCTATACATACATATGCATGTATGTATTACATATAATATGTATATGGTCTCAGTGGGATAGAGTCATTCCCCTATTTTTTTTTTTTTTTAGAGACAGAGTCTCACTTTGTCACCCTTGGTAGAGTGCTCTGGCATCACAGCTCACAGTAACCTCCAGCTCATGGACTTAGGCGATTCTCTTGCCTCAGCCTTCTGAGTAGCTGGGACTATAGGTGCCCGCCACAATGCCTGGCTATCTTTTTGTTGCAGTATGGCTGGGGTTGGGTTCCAACCAGCCACCCTCGGTATGTGGGGCCAGCGCCCTACCCACTGAGCAACAAGTGCCACCCAATGCCCAGCTATTTTTAGAGACGAGGTTTCATTCTGGCTTAGGCTGGTCTTGAAACTGTGGGCTCAGGCGATTCACCCACCTTGGCCGCCTAAAGTGCTAAGATTACAGGTGTGAGCCACCACACACGGCCTTCCTTTTCTTTCTTGATGGCACCTTCTGTGGAGGGTTTTACCATAAAGTATAGGAAGTCTACAGTGGTATGGCCCTACCTACTTATTACCCAACACATCCCAGCACGGAATAGAGGTTGGATACAAGAGGCAGGAATGAAGGCTGCTTGAGGTGTGCCATGTGTTTCTTTTCTTTTTCCTTTTGAGATAGAGTCTTGCTCTTGCTCTGTCGCTGGTGCTAGAATGCCCTGGCCTTAGACTAGCTCACAGCAACCTCAAGCTCCTGGGTTCAAATGATCCTCCTGCCTCAGTCTCTAGAGTAGCTGGGACTACAGGTGTGTGCTACTATGCTGAGCTAATTTTTCTATTTTTAGTTGAGATAAGGGTCTCACTCTTGCTCAGGCTGATCTTGAACTCCCAAGTTCAAGCAATCCTCCTGCCTTGGCATCTCAGAGTGCTAGGATTACAGGCGTGAGCCACCACGTCTTTCAGTCTTGGGATTTTTCTGATAACAATCGTATCTTTCCTTTGTATTTGTCAGCTAACAGAGTGGCTCAATGTTCACCACTGGTGACAAACAGGCCTATGTTTGAGTCCCAGGTCTGCCCCACTCATAAATCTGTGACCTAGGCCAATTAGATCTATATCCAAGTTTTCCCTTCTTATAATGGGGGTGCTCTTTAACAGTAGTTACTCCAGGAGGCTAAAGTAATTATTTCCATAACATAGTGATTCACACTTTATAATGCTTTTTTTTTTTTTTTGAGACAGAGCCTCAAGCTATCTCCCTGGGTAGAGTGATGTGGCATCACAACTCACAACAACCTCCAACTCCTGGGCTCAAGTGAATCTCCTGCCTCAGCCTCCCAAGCAGCTGGGACCACAGGCGTCTGCCACAACGTCTGTTTTTTGGTTGAAGACATCATTGTTGTTTGGTGGGCCGGGGCTGGATTCGAACCCACCACCTTAGGTGTATGTGGCTGGCGCCTTAGCCACTTGAGCCACAGGCGCCGAGCCCACACTTTATAATGCATTTTCTTTCTTTTTTTTTTTTTTTGAGACAGAGCCTCAAGCTGTTCCCCTGGGTAGAGTGCCGTGGCATTACAGCTCACAGCAACCTCCAACTCCTAGGCTCAAGCGAGTCTCTTGCCTCCGCCTCCCAAGTAGCTGGGACCACAGGCGCCTGCCACAACGCCCAGCTATTTTTTGGTTGCAGCTGTCATTGTTGTTTGGCGGGTCCGGGCTGGGGATTCGAACCCGCCACCTTCGGTGTACGTGGCTGGCGCTTTAGCCGGTTGAGCTATAG